>OY982561.1:13139270-13310015 GCA_963859945.1 Euplagia quadripunctaria
ACAAATGTTTACTATTCAAGTGATCACTTGTTTTGAAAATAATATATAGACGGTTGCCGGCACGGACCTTCTTATTTTTGTCAATGTTGTGCATTTGGTGTTAGTCTTGTAACTCAATACTAACTGATGAATGAACAACAATAAATTTATCGGTAGGTACAAACACAATACAAACGTGACTCTTATAGCCTGCTTCAAGCACACGACCCTCACACACTATTAAATAGCCTTTGTTTTCATTCCTACGGAAACATTCATACATATTATCAGGTAAAGAAAATATATCTACAAATGACACTCACTCATTAAGTTACTATACTATAATTAACATTTAATAATTCACAAAATAACATTATTTATTGGCATAAAATGTTTAGGTGAAAATGAAATCGGCAAGGCGTGTTCGGGTACATGAAGATGCTATACGCCATAGGTAATATATATCCATCATTTTATTTTATTTTATGATTGTAGACCTTGCGTAGGCAAGATAATCTTACAACCTATTTATTTTAAACCTCCGTTATTTTGCCCTTAGCTGATTGATGTTAACTTCTGAAAAAAGTCTTTTTTCCTAACAACTATACCTAGTCTTTATTTGCTATGATTTGTAGTTAGTTTAAGGTCGTATACTGATTAGCAAGTTAACTGTACATATACCCGTTTGTGCTAGACTCGCGAGTTATTGGGTAGATGAGTTCTAGACTAATAATATGTATATTAGCACAATATATTTTCTATCATGAAGTAACTGACATAAATCTTTCTGTACATACTTAAATAACACTTAACTTATTCACTTTCTTTACACTTTTATACACATCATGATACCTATTTGTTTCCCTTTATCTTATTTTACTTCTTATAAAAATACGCTATATCTAAAATAGATAAACCTTATACATGGTGGCCAACGTAGACATATACCTATAACTTTTTTATGACGCCATTTTGTATGAGTGGCAAATTTGACAGTTGTGCATTAACAATCACTTTGTAAAGATATATGCTAACCAAATTGGAAAGCTACCCAGATTTTCATCAAAACATCATTATAAAGGATGAAGCCCATTTTGACCTCAATGGGTTTGTCAATAAGCAAAATTCGCTTTTGGGGAAAAGAACAGCTTTCGTTGATCCATGAACGACCACTGCATCCCCGTCAAGTAACAGTTTGGTTTGGAGAGTAGTAATTGGATCCTACTTCTTTGAAGATCTTACGGTTGGTGCTGTAACAGTGAATGGAGATCGTTACCGTGAGATGGTCAACATTTTTTGATATATGTAATTAATGAGTCGGGCTTAGAAAACATGTGGTTCCAACAAGACGGACCCACATGACATACAACACGTTACACAGGCGAAACATTGTGAAGAATGTTTTCAGGTTAAATAATTTGAGGAAATGTTGACATTGATTGGCCTCCAAGATCACCGGATTTCACAGCTCCTGGCTTTTTCTTTTGTAGGTTATCTAAATGGGGTTGTTTATGCTAAGAAGCCGATGAATCTTCAACACTTAAAACAGAATATTTAGTCAATATCAGTGCTGGAGGTGGACATTTTTCAGATGTTATATTCCACACGTAATGTATTGCCAAGCCCAAATAAAGTATTTCTGAAGAAATACTTTGTAATTTTTCTTTATAAATTGTACATTTTATAAAATAAGTTGTATACCTCTTTTTTTTGTCTTATGGCTCACCGTTCGTATCGCCACTAACAAGTGTGTATAGCTCTTATTTGGCCCTCCTTGTAGAAAGATTATTAGTTTTGCAACTAACATTAGTCGTTACAATACTTGAACAAATTCACAAGAATAAATAGATACAGATGAATTTACAGTCCTGCAATTCTCTTGTTCCTTGTTGTAATATAATGATGTGATACATGTCATCTTGGATTGCTCCCATTCAGTATGTTAAAATAACAATAAAAAGGAAAATTATAAAATAAACTTCAACTTGAGGACGACGTTACAGTGATTACACTAACGCTACAAATGACCGTTTTTTCGTAAAACTGAAATCGAAGCTAAGCTCTTAAGGAGCTTTCTATTTAAGGAGTTCGTTAATGAAATTATAAATAACCTAATTTGCAACTATAATTGTGTAACAGTATAAAATTAAGTGTAAACACTTTAAGTCTACTAAAGTGAGTTTCCAAAATTTGTAGTCGTCTCAAATATGATCAAACTTAAACAGCATACTTTTAAACACTGAAATATTTAGGAAAGTTCAAAGGTTAATGACGAAGAACATGGTGAAGATTATCTTTGCATAATTCACTTCATAAATTAAGATCATTTGCATGTTTTAGAAAGATTTACATGTTTTGCTGATGTTTTTCGTTTTTAGCTTTTCTGAAGCGAAGTGAGATTTTATTTATCATATAATATGGTTGTCAACATAGCTTGTTACTCCATTGGATGATATTTTAATATTTAGGGGGATGAAACTAGCTAAAAACCTCAACTAATGCCAGCGTTTGCACCTTTTCTAAATTTCGTACTGAAAGTATAAATAATAATGAACAGTAGATACCTACGGTCAGTAACAAAGCTTAGAGTAATAGAATATGCTACATAGATATAGCGACAGACGCGTGACGTTGTTAAGCGAGAAAGATATTCCTGAATATTAAGTTAGGAAAAAAGAAAATTAAATCTTCTTGTCACAGTTTATAAAAAAAATACAAGAGTTGTCCGAAGCTTTGTCTTTTTCTATCCTTTTAAGAATGTTATACAAACTTGGACAGCTTTGTCCAATAAAATAATACTTATATCTGTAAACATCATATCTACATTATAAATCATGAAGACGAGGTAAGAGACTATAATATTAACTATTTTAATACAAACGTTTTAATACTTTAATAATAATAATAAAGCCCTTTATTCTGAACTGCATGTTAATGGATGAAAAATGAGTGTTGTTTCCTTTATAAAATGTCGCGCAGTTCAGCGTGCCTCTTGGCATAGGCCTCCTCTAACATTTTCCACTGGGTTCTGTCTCGTGCCACCCTTCTCCAATGGTGTCGCCGAGAGTTTTAGGTCATCTTCCCATCTCGTTTGTTGGCGTCCTCTGTTTCGCTTACCGTCGTTTAATACTTTACTGGGGCTCAAATATACTATAATAATAACTTTGAGGCACCTTACACACGGCCGCGCAGCCGTCTAATCCTAAACTAGGCAGAGCCTGTACTATGGTGACCGACTGCTGATAAACATACTTATATATTACTAAATACATACATATTATAGATAAATTACACCCAGACCCCGAACAAATGATCGTGCTGATCACACAATTATTTTCGATACACATAACAATATACCTACATGATATGTGTATCATGTAGCACACTACGCCAAAAAATGCAAGTTTTGAACGGTTTAAAACGTATCATATTTGTCAGTGTTGTGGTAAGATAAACGGTTCGTCGTGTACAACATTTTGTTTTTGAATGTCACGCGTACCGTTTCGTATAAAAGTCAAACATTACAATGTTCATTCACGTACTGTCGAACGAACGTGTTTATCTATTGTATGTCAAGACTACTCAATCTGTAACTCTATTCTACTCAACGTAATGGCGATGTAAACATAGAGAATTTAAATTTCTATAGAAAAAAGAAACATTTACTTCGTAATACCTCCACTTCCAAATACACATCAAAAATAATGATCCTCACTACTTTGCAGCAGGCATTCTCTGTCGTAGTATCTCATTTCCTGTCTCATTATAAATATATTTGAATTTACTTATATACAGGTAGCCAAACAAAGGTAATTATTACCTACCGTAATTATAGCGTGCATAGGTGCTTGTTCAATAGCCAATTAGTAATATTTAAACCTCCGTGTTGCCTGATTTATTTACGGGTCACGGCAATAATCCGGCAATTTACCTTGAATCGCTTAACTTTGCGAACCCACTGCACCAGTCATAGTCTCAAGCAGAACGTGATTAACTAGAGAAACTTTCATTAAATATTTTGGCATCGTTTTGGGGCTATCGTACGAAATATAAAAACAGACAAGTGCTTGATGGAATCACGAATGGTGAATGGTTCCGTAGTCGGAAAGAACATTCACGGTTATAATTAAAAGTTAATAACATGTTTGGTAAAATTATATCGACATCAATAATAATAATTGTTCATTTAATAATATTTCACAATTATCTATACTAATATTATAAAGCTGAAGAGTTTGTTTGTTTGCTTGCTTGAACGCGCTAATCTCAAGAACTACTTGTTTGAATTGAAAAATTATTTTAGTGTTGGATAGCTCATTTATCGAGGAAGGCTATAGGCTATATAATATCACGCTACGACCAATAGGAGCGGAGCAGTGACCATAAACGCAGGTGAAACTGCGGGAACGGCTAGTACTTTATAAAACACAAGCCTTTTTTGCGGTCACTGTCCCATGTCTCAAAAATTACTGTTCTATTTTTATTCTAATTTTCATATGTTTTTGGGAGTCTGAGATATGATTTTATCTCTTTTATGTTCTTTTAAAAAAATTGGTTCAGGTTGCAATGGATAAAGAGAAGGAGAAAGAGAATAAGGCCTTGCAGTGGCACGTGTGTTAAAAACAATAATAGTAAGACGCATTTAAACAATAATTTGATTCATTGCAAGCATTGTGACAATTATGACATACGAATGGGTGATCAGGCAGACTGAGAGCACGAAATGAAATAAAAGTTCCTATTTTTTCCGTTGGATACGGAATCCTAAAATGAGTACGTCATTCTTAGTACGTGAATGATTATCTTCGTAGAATAAAGAAATAATATCTCAAAACCACATGGCTACACTTTTTTATAGATAACTGTAGTTGAGTCATAAGGCACAATATGAATAACTAAAATTCGTAAGTCGATTAAAAATATAAACCACTAGGTATTTACATCCGCTTCTTTGCTACCAAAAAAGAATCGTCGTCATCCCCTTACACATTTTATTTGTGGAAAAATAATTCATAGGCATTCCTGTACATTTTGCTTGGTTCGATAGGAATATCCTTTCGTAATTAAAGTTCGGAAAAATTGCATAATAATGTACATGTGGTAGTCTGGGTTAATAAAACCCATAAGTAATTGAAGTGTGATAAGTTTAATAGTAACCTAAACCTTGATTAAATAAATTATCTGTAGTGGGAGTGGGACACATCTTCACTCTTTCTGTTAATATTATAACAAACAGAAAACACTATTTTTACTTATCTAACAAATACTGACAGTTTTATTGCCATTGTTTTAATATGAATCATTAATCAGCTATTGTGTTAATTGAATATGAAATGGAGGAATCAGCATTCCATTTTTTGAAAATAATTAATTTGTTATTTTAAATAAACCGCATTACAATTTGTTAAACATAATTTAATAGACTAGTAGTTAATCAATTACTTTAAGGGTCAATTTAGGTATATTAATGAACTCACGCCTTTCTTCTGCAGTAGGCCGAAATAACATTCTTCCATTTCCTTGATTACTCACATACCTCACGAGCATCCTCGTTATTATAAGACCTTTCATACAGGCTCGTCGGTTTCGAATACCTCTGACCTCTCCTATTTACAAAACTTATAGGTTAAAATACTTTAGTGAAATGTGTATTGCTTATGAGTTATCCACTACACTTCGTTGATTTGCCTGTGGCTGAAAATACATGATGTGTTATAAATACATCTTTGTTTCGACAGTTCGACGAATTAAACCAAAACGATCCCCGATAGGTTTCAATTCCATGAAAGTGTTATACATACCAGTATAGTGTTAAGGTGCGGTATTCGCTTTGGAATCTTTTACCCAAGTGTAAAAGTCATGTAGGAAACTGTTCAACGGTAAATCGTACGAGCGCCTACTTGTCTAAAATTACTCTTTCAGTTAAAAGTTTCTCAAGCAATTCTTGGAAAAGCTTGGATACTATGGATAAATATATGTTAAATGGATCTAACATTATTTTTTATTTCGATTTGTGAAAGTTAACCAATTTGTAATAATATGCGTCTTCTAGGTTAAATATAATGTGTAAGACAAATTTCTAAGCTTTATTAGAGAAATGCAAGATAAGACTAATAAAAATAATTATAATAACTATTAATTCATTTGTAGTTTAGCCAGTTGGATAAAAATGGGGATTACCTACGAATAATGTCAGCGCTCGTGGACTAAGAATGAAAGTTAGTAAAAGATTGGCCCTAAAAACTTATTATTGTTTAATAATAAGTCTCAGATGGCAGTGTAAGGATTTGATAATGAAATATAATTCTCTAGGTTAGGAATCTGACGGTGGACAATAGATTGATGTGACAGTAATATATCTAAACCACTTCTATAGATTCATAAAATTAGCTTTTTTTAAGGTATAGGTGGCAAACGAGCAGACGGGTCACCTGATGGTAAATGACTACCGCCGCCCATGGGCACCTCCAACTCAAGAGTCACAAGTGCGTTGCCAGCCTTTAAGGTTCCCACCTTAGGGGAGGGGTGGAAGACGTGGAGGGGAGGGTGAGGGCCTCCGGTAACCTCACTCACTCGGCGAAAAGCAAAGCAATCATTGCTTCACTGCCGGTTTTCTGTGAGGCCGTGGTATCACTCCGGTCATCGGCCCATACGTGCCGAAGCATGGCTCTCCCACGAACCTTGTTCTTTTAGCGATACATTACGCCCTATATGTATATTTTTACAATTAATCTTTAATATTACAAAACTTCAGTTCAGATTCTTTATATATATTTTTTATAAGTATGGCTAAAGTTAGTTGTGTTATTGTTGAGAAGGTAAGGTATCTTATTTTTTCGCCCCGTCGTCGTCGGTCTTCGAACATTATTCTCCGCTATAGGACGTCCACTGTAAGGCTTTTACGATGAGTTTTAGTACCGTAATTCTATGTTTTATTGAAATTCACAGAATAACTAGTCTCTAAAAGAACAAAAGATGTAAAAAAATAAGTTATCTATTGTCTGTAAAATGGTAAATGTTTCATAAATTACGTTAAGTGTTTTTCAAGCGACTCTAGTATAGTCACTACGTTTAGTATAGTCTCATCACAATACTCTTTAAGACGGTAAGCGACATCGGAAGCAATCTTTGTCAGTAACAAGGTGCTAGTGCAATGCAGGATTTATCCTGGAAAAAAATATGAATCTAGTAAGAAAGCGTTGAAAAAAAAACAGCGTTTGTCATAAAAGCAATATAAAGTTTCTCAGTGTACTCCCAACCTTTTGATCTGATTTGTAACTACATTATATCATAAGCACATTTTACTGTGTGCTTTGTATATAAGTAAATATAATATTTTTTTCTGCAATCATCATATACTAACCACACTTTTCACACTATATTCAATTTTTTACCTCTTATCTCCTTAGGTGTTCATTACGTTAATGTGTTTCGGCACCTTTTAATAGCAACAATTTAATGTTCACTGTTGGTATTGTCTGGCGACCTAAATTACCTCATAATAATAGTGTGACCATCTGTAACCAATTACTCCGGGTAAGCACAAAGATGTGGGTATCTAATATAATTTATGGATAGTAAAAATAAGATTGGATCAAAACGTGATCCCTGAGGAGAGCACCGGCGCGAGGTCATTACAACCATTTACTCGTTCCTGTTTTATCACTACTTACGTCTTATATCAGTTCCCCGAAGTCCAACGGAAAATTATCTATTATTTTGTGTCTTGTATTATATTTTGTTTCGAGAAACTCCTGTTTCACGCTAATGAAGACGTTTCTGAAGGTATAATAATAAGGTGCGCGGTGACATCGAACAATTTTTATCTATATAAATAGATATGAAATGCTGCTCGTTGGTAAGCGCATCACTCGAGGACCTTGGACCGATCGGACTAATACTTTCTTTCATATTTTAATAATAGTTCGAATAAGGTTTTTAGTGATAGAAAACTTGTAAAAGTTACCCGAAAGATGGGAAAATTCAGGAAAAATTTAAAGTACTTTTTTCCATAAAATTACAACAATTTTCTTCACATTTTGACAGGACAACGTCTGCCGGATCAGTTAGTCTAAAATAAGTAGTGCCACATCGGGCGGTAGCAAGCACTGGGCTATGGAATATGTCGCGAATGACGTTAGCGATAAGATTTGATAACAAATCTGTGAAGCGTTAATGATAAAAATATTAATATTTAATACTCGCTCTCGTAGATAAACATTCACGTTGATAATTAACATAACCTATTTATATATAGATGGGAAATTTAAAGAAGGAAATATTTTTCAATCAATATTCAATCTGTATAAATTTCATGTATTTAGTCATTTGGGCTAAATACCTTGTATAAAATAAGCTGTAAAAAGTTATACTGATTAGAAAAATTATAAAAAAATAGTTAAGGGCCCAAATAAACAATTTTCTATGAAATTAGTTAATTATATTTATTTATCTAACTATACATGTCGTTATAATTTTGGCCATTGCGAGGAACTTTTAGTGTAGACATTTTAAACTCCAATTTTAGCGTTCAGGCTTGATTCGTAAACGGGACAAGTAAACATTGGACTAGTTGAGACATATAAATATGTTCCAGGTGCAGATGCTCTTTATATCTAACAATTCTTAAGTCCTGAATTAACTTAAGGCACCGATACTATAGGTCCACTACCTAAAAACAGCAATACTTTCAGCTTCCAAAAACTCATAAGGAAAAATATTAAACGTAAAAAAAGTAATTACAGTAACATTGACGAGTTCCGTAAATGCATTCATAGATACAGTTTCCAGTTTACAACAACAACAGAACAATTGACCATAAATAATAATAGTTTCACATACTCTACTAACTGTAATCTGCGAATATTTCCTTTGGGGATGCAGCCTGCAGCACGAACAATTTTTAAGGATCTCACGTCATATTAAACAAAATTACTTTCTGAAATTTGGACTACTGTGTTACATAAAACCGGCATTCACTTTTAATCTTTATTAATTTTACGTGAGCTTTTCTGACACACAGTCAATTTAATAGGATACATCATTTTTTACAAAATTACTTACTAACATTATTGAATCAGTGGAAGGGATTTTAAAGCTATAAACAGCAATTATATGTAATAATAGGATTAGTTGCAAATCTTAGTATGTACCAAAATATGTATGAAATGTATATATAATATAATATAATACAATACTAAAAGTTGCAGAAGCAGGCCCGAGACGGTGGCGCGACGTATTCCACGCCCACCTCTCTGATCTGGAGGGGGGTAAGGCCCCAAATACTCCATGGTGTGGTCGCCTACTGAAGGCGGCCAAGGTCTGCAGGGCTTCCCGGAGGACTCCTTCCTAGGGTATACCCGGGTCCCCCTGCAATAGACCCACTTGTGACGGAACACCGTGTCGTTTTGGTAACTAACTTTACCGTTAGCTCCGGTGAGGTGATGACCCGTGGGGGTTTCCACAGGATAAAAAAAAGACAATACTAAAAGTGCTTAGACGATTAAATATGTAAATATATTGAGAAAACTAACTGTGCCGTCATACCTGTCTTTCGATGCTAAATCATAGCACACAATGCAAAATAAAATAGTCATAATGTTGAAGTATACAATTTTATGCAATTCATATATAACACTGTTATAACTTAGTTAAGGTTGTAGTAATATAATTATCCTAACTGGCAAGGAACGAATGATTAAAAATTAACTTTTTAAAATGCACAAGAGTCTAACAAATAGTTTTATTTATTTTTGATAAATATACCACAAAAACCATCCAGAGGCAATTCAAGCATATTTGTCATTTCAGACCATTAAAAGACATTTTACCACAACACATGCACGCATAAATTTACAGAAACTCATTTACTAGGAGGGCTAATTTTCACACCAGAGGTAATTAACTTCGTAGGTATACATGATATAATATTCAGAATTAAGGGCAAAAGTTTGACACGAAGTCGGCTTAGTTAAGTGTGCCTTCTTCGTCTTATAACGTCTTGTTTATGTATTACGACGTCGTTCAGTGACAGGGCTTGCAGCGGCATTCATAATTAAATTCTAATAGTATTATGTACTTTAAAATATACCTATGTATATCTTAAAAGAGATTTAGTCTTTACAAATGAGTCATACTTTCAAGTACCAAATTTTCATCCAGCTACTAAGTAAATTCGCGCCACAAATTATCATGAGAACCGCTTTTACTTAACCCAAAATTGTGGCTAATTTTGTATTCTTAATTTGACATCGAGGTCACATTGTAATTTCAGTATAAAATATTCAAACAAAATTCCATGGAGGTCTCAACAAAAAGCATTTTACCTCATAATATGGACACTTGATTAAATACTGACACATATACATTAATAGGTAGATATAATTTATATTTTACTAAAACGAAATCGGGTGGAAAATGTGTTAATATATTATTTATAACGAGAAGTCCAATTGTTATTACGTTTGCATTAGGATTTAAGGAGATTATAATTTTAATAAGGTAGGTAGCGTCTTTAATTCCTACTTGAACAGCTCATTATTATGTCGGTTGAGAATCTCATTTCTGCGTTATTGCTTTATAGGGCTGATTGTGATCGTAAAGCTGTAAATTAGTGTCAGTTTTTGTTCGTAATATCTGTGTATGACACTTTTACGAAGCGTAGCGTAGCGTGTAACTTAATTATGCAAATCCTTTATGGAAGTAATAACGTCTTCTATATCAGAAAATATTTTGCAATATTCAGAATAGGGACTGAAATCTACTTTAACGAGACTTATATACAGACATATGTATATGACTGGTTACGCTTCGTAAGGGGTAGCAACTATCCAATTTCACAAAATGAAAGCTGACGCGTAGCGGTTGGTACCTAGAAGTTATAAGTTATTTGTGGATACTACCGTCTCCACCGGTAAGAAGGCAGGTTTATCGTCACGATTTCATCGCTTTTCCGTCGTGTTGACAAACTGAACTGTAACACCGCGCCAACAACCGTTTACGACAAATACATAATACTACCCACTCCAATATACATCACTGAATAAACTATAACATACGGTAACATGATTATTGTGTTAATTATTGCTGTAACTGGTCTCATTAGACAGAAATTTTATTTAATATTACATCGCTTTATGTCAGTTTTCTTTCGTAACTAATATAATCCGAAGTGAAAACTGTTTTGTTTTATTTAATATGTAGTTTATAAATTACAGTATAACTAAATAAGAAGTAGATAGTATTATTTGTAGGTGTGGAAGGTGCTTCGTTTTATACATCGGAATTGTTTTGAACAAAGCACTTTCCGTGGCACGCGATTTTATTGAATTTGTATCTGCAAAAAGCCGTTAACGTTGAAAAAGGAACGAACGTCTGTATTGTTTAACATAGTTAAAGTACACAAGGTACCCAAAAGGCGCACTTAACGACTTAATTAGTTTTTGTTATACGGTTACCCATTTAACCACAAATTGATGAAATAAGTACACTTTTAGTACAAATTCGTCAGAGAACAGTTTTGCGTTCATTGTCGATATCATATTGGCAGTAGGTTTGACAAGTAAACAAAGGCAATGATGACACCCAGAATATAGCTTGTTGTTCCAATTGCTACAATTGCTACAAGCGCTTTATTGCAAAGAACTGTAATTACCTAGTAATTGAAAGTACATTTAACTGCACTTAATGAGCAGTAGACGGAGTATGTTGAGGCTCTGTTGAGCGTAGTTGCGGTATCGTTGGTTGCAGTGAGTGTAAGAGTGGCGGCGACCGGCTGGCGACGCCGCGGATGTCGCTTCTTGGCAAACCGCTCAGCTACCGCGCCACGCGACGCGACGCGCGATACCGCCGCCTACAATCCAAGTTCTACAATTTTCTTGAACGACCCAGAGGTGTAAAAGCTGTCCTTTATCATATGATCGTGTAAGTTCTTCCTAACTCATATTCAAATATTGCAATATAAATGTGAATAAATGAAACTGATTTCACAACTACATAAATGAGATATTTAAATTAATTCAGAGAAGGTAGTGCATTCTTTAGTCTTTTTACTGTTAAATTATGGAAGCCCGCATTACACAAAAATTCTTGCTATATAAGTACTCCAGGGTCTCTACTTTGAATGCGGCCCAATCGTTTATCAACATCAAGCCCAAGTTTCTAACAATTGGACAGTTGACAGTAATGTGTTTGTGATTAACAAGAAGTAGTAGTTTGTAGCTGGTTTACACTTGAGTATGCGCCACTAAATTTGTTGAAAATGTGACACTAATACAAATAGAACTTTACTTTACTATCTTTATCTTAAGGCTCTTTGTCCACCGCCGCCGTCACCGGACTCTCAGCGTCACCGGGTATGAGATGATGGCACCGAAGTAGCGATAATACATTTAGGTACTATGGCCGCCTGTCCAGTACACTCCTGTTACCCGAGTGCTGTCATCCCGGCCGCCGAGTTTCGAGTAAATCGACACGACCGCTAGAACTTCGCTATAGTAGTTAAAAAAACTTCTCGTCATGCTGCTGCAACTTGTCATTAAATACATCAAACGCTCCTCTGACGTATCGTTCACGTATTAGCCTATCGATTCAACTTATCCATCTTCTTAGTTTGTTTTTTTTTTTTCTACGAAAACGCGACAACCACTAAAGACAGCTAGAATAAACTGAATAACCGAGATCGGTCGCGGTAGACAAACGATCACCGTCACTATCATCTTGAACTGAGGCCGAAATATTCTCGGTGACGGCCCGGTGACGGCGGTGGTAGACAAACGACCTAAGCATGGTACAGCGTAGTTGTATGTGCAAAATAAAAAGGATTTTGTGTACCTACGACACTTTCAACATGTAAATTTATAAGCAATTCGAAGTTAAATGTGTAAATCAGTTGCAAATTAAATCGTGCGAGTTCAATAGACGTGGTCTTAATCGTATTCGACGAATTAAGCAACATATTCAACGCCAAAATTCGATTACGTCACACTGTGATCGCCCGCAATCTGGTGCTCTAGTTATGGTTCACAAGATTAATACCGATATTTCTGTGTGCAGGTTTCTTATGGTGTTTATGTGTCTATCGCTGTCAGTCTTCTCTACAATCGAAGAATACGAAGCAAAAGCAGGCATTGTCCTGTTCTACATGGAGACAGTTGTTGTTATTTGGTTCGCTATTGAATTCTTTTTAAGGTAAGTTTATTATATAATATATATTTAAGTAAATGTAATGATTTCAACAGCTCGGCTTGCTCTAATAATATAAAGATAAACTAAAAATTATTACCAGCAACTTCGAAACTTATTTAACCTTTGAAGGTTACGGTTAGGTTACGTCTTAGAATACTACTTATGTGTGTGTATATTTCAGTAAATTTATTAATGTTTCACTTCATCTAATGTATATTTTGAGTTTGTCTAAAAATGAAAACCCGGCGTCATATTCTAAACCTATTTAAACTGTTCATATCAAAAACCAAAAAAGTGAGCTTAGTTTTTCTACTAGTACGAGTTTGAAAATGAATGAGACGGCTTTTATGGACTAAGTGAATAAACAGGACACTATTTATAATGCTCAAGGAATATGAATAATGACAACTTAAATTGGGCTACATTATTAATATGTATTTAAACTTCATTATTTATCACATTGTCTAGTCATTTTGAATATTGGTACATAGCTGTTCGACAATTTGATAATTAAGGTACATTAAGCCGAGCACGTTGACCAAGAACAAACACATACAGACCATGTAAGTCACAGAGTCATAGCTCGCGACTCTACTTATTATTAACTAGGTACATGTCGCAGTTGGTTCCTATTTAGTTTGAAAATAAATCTAATATTTTTTTTTTATCTTGACTTGAAAGCTTAGGTATTTTAAAGTAAGGCTAAATGTGTTATAATTAGTAATTACTTACTTCAACGTGAATAAATCAATATTAAAAGGTTTAATGTAATATATAATGTAATGTAATAACATAAATATGAAGGTACTATATACTTAGTTTTTCACTAACATAAGCTATACAGAGATGATTCAAAAAGCAAAATCATCTAAGTGTATGGTGTCGAATAAAAGGCTGGAAAATTAACAGCGTTTGCAGATTCGACTTTACGGCCACTGAAGAAACAGTAAAACTGATTGTTAGTTAAAAAAGTCAGTGGGAGATACGTTCATTGAGGTAAATCATTTCAGATTCTACATAATACTCGTTCGACTGGCCTGTGCCCTGGTTAGTGTTTAGTGACCCTGACTGCTGAGCCAGAGGTCGTGGGTTCGATTCCCACCCAGGACAAATAATCGTGTGATGAGCATGATCATTTGTTCTGTGTCTGGGTGTAATTTATCTATAATATGTATGTATTTAGAAATATATAAGTATGTTTATCAGCAGTCTGGTTACCATAGTACAGGCTCTGCCTAGTTTGGGATCAGACGGCCCTGTGTGAGATGGGTCAAGTTACTATTATTATTTAGCGATTGGACATGGCGGAAGAAATACAATAAAGAAAGAGTTTAGTTCTCGCTGTAAAAACATTACTAAAAATTATTTCCATTTAAATCTATGTGTCAGTTAAGAAAAAAAAACGCAGCGCTCCAGTAAAGTTATAGTAGTATCTAAAACCTACCTTATGTTGCGAAATAAATTAAAGGTCGACGGGCAATCGACAACGGACAGGTGCGGATTGTAGGTATGTTAACAAAAAAGTTATTTAATAAAACACATATTATATTGCCTCTGGCCTCTGTCCAATAGGTAGCAGAAGTTATCCATAAAGTCCAGTCAATTTATTTATTTTAATAACTTTTATCATACTCATTGGGCATTTTTCAAACTGTTAAAACTTTTAATCACTTGATCCAAAAGTTCCAAAACACGGTAATCATCTTATAATATGAGACACGTCCTTCAGTCATATGCAATGAAATAGGTCTGTACAAATAAAACTCTTGAAAACTATTGCTATAGGTATCTCCTACTACTACTACCTAATACCTAACTTGAACAAAAACGTATTTTATTTTATCTTTCTGTTTATTTTAAATAAGTATAATACAGACTGATACATTATTTGAACTGAGACATGAAATAAATTCAGAAAAAAAAGTGACATTTGTATATCTCCCTACTTACCTATATAACGATGTGAAAATCGAGAATAAAATCGATCGACTTATAAACCGAGATCCAGCGACATTATTTAAATTTTTGTTAGTTGTTTATGTAAAAGCTCAACTACATCAGTCATATTTACATTTTGTTAATTAACGTTATATGGCAGTAGGCCAAAAAATCGAGGAATATGTTTCTGTTGGGTGTTTTTTCTGCTTTTTTTTTGTTCAGACAGCGGTTTAGGGATGTTCAATTCCACAAAGCAACGAATTACTTCATTTTGACATGTAATTTATTACGTAAGTTGTAAACGAAGTAGGTATATACATATGTGTTTAAGTTTACAGCTTACGACAAAGTGAGGAATAATACCTCAAAATTTTTGTAATTCTTACAAATCTCTCTTTTGAAAGATCCCGTTCATACATAGATAGATAGTTACAAGTCAAGCGTGCATTAAAAGGTCTTGTGGTCATATTTGTAATTTTTTTGCCACCCAAACCATCAATAATATATATAAATAGTGTATTTTAATGTTTTAAAACAAATGGTAAACCTAGGTTACAGGTATATAGAACAAAATAAGCGTAAGGTAAGCCTTCACGAAAACAAGTTGACGAATTAATTTCCCAGTGCCGAAATTATCTCACTTACTTAACTGTTTGGTGACGGAAAGATTATAGTGAATGATGTCTTACAATAAATCTAGTATTTCTGTCAGCAGTAGCTACGGCCAGTTTGTTAACGATGCACGTGGAGTGCGTAGTGAGAAATGAGTTTGCATTAGGTATACGAAAATGTACTAAGCGCAGCTTTCAGTATTTAAAGCAATACACGCATTACTAATTACGACCGCCGTACTATGATAAAGTCACTATTAACGAAATTTCCCTTTTTACTACTAAATAGTATGACCACGTTGCTGTACAATTAAAATTTGCCAAATTGATTGATAAGGTAAATTCATTTAAGCGCCTATAAAATGCAAATATTACATTACATTACAAAACATAATAAGGGTTAAATTGGAAGTAAGTCTTAATAATCTTAGGTTAAATATCCCATTGCTACGTTTTAGGTTGAAAAGTTAAAACACATTTTTTCTTTTACACTATATATTCACGTGATCGAAGTGTTAATACCTAGTATATTATCTATATAGGTACGTAGGGAGCTCCATAAAGTTTTGCCGTATGCAAAATCAAGATATAATATTGTAATTTGAAGTCATTTCCATAAACTCTAAGTAATATTAAAAAAAAAAAACAAATTTGGAGGCAAGGAATGGTTTGATCGATTTTTAAATTAATTTTCTAAATTAAAATGGCGGACTTCTTGTTATGACATTCGTATAATTACTTTGTATTACTTTAAGCAATGCTTAACTAAACAAAAATGTTTCGATTAAAAGATTAGTGCTCTGAGTGAAACTTCCCCGGCTCTAAGGGCCATAGAACGATGGAATATTCAATTAAATCGCGGCAATTTTAACTTGGGATTATGATGCAAGGTCCGGCAGGCCGATAGAAGTGACTACCAATAAGGAATATTGAGACTGTAAGAAAATTATTGGATTAGGACCGACGTGTAACATATCGACAGATCGAGGAAACCCTCAAGTTAAGTGCGCCAACTGTTCATCGGATTCTTCTCGACCATGTGAAAGTACGGAAACTTTGTTCATTCTTGGTACCGCACTTGATGACTGATGCACAGAGGGAGCAGCGAGTGGCTTGGTCTCGTGATATATTAAAAACATTAGAAGACGGCCGGTCTAACCACATGAACTCGATTATTGCATGTGATGAAACCTGGCTGTATTATTTCGACGTTCCTAATTTAAGAAAAGTTTTTAGAAAAGGATGGTTGCTGTATTTTTACTAAGAGAGGAATATTGACTACGGTTGTGCTTGATACAGGGAAAATTGTTACTGCTGCATGGTATACAGAGGAATTTTTATCTCAAGTTTTAGAAGCCTTAAAAAATGAACGACCAAACTCAAGACTTGGTACTTGACTTTTGCATCAAGATAACGCCGCTGTACATTGAGACGGCAAAACTACGGACTATTTGCACCAAGCTGGAACGAAATTGCTAGGTCACCCTCCTTATAGTCCGGATTTAGCGCCATGCACTGACTTTCCACTATGCCCGTATGTACAAAACCATCTGGGACTCAAGTTTTCAAGCTATGAGAAGCTTATAGAAGCTTTTGGGGAGATATGCGGTTGTGTTCCAGAGGGATACCGGAGCAATGTGTTCAGCATCTGGTTTACAAGTGTGAAGACCTTTATTAAAAAAGTATATTTCACAAACTACGACAAAACTTATGTTGCGCCCTAGTATTTCTACCACCTCATCTAAAAAGTAAAATAATAATCTGCCATAAAGATTATTATATAATTTTTTGCAATTCTTTACAGTACACCTGTATAGTAATTGTCTTTTTTTGTTGCGCCCTAGTATTTCTACCATCTCACCTAAAAAGTTAAATATTAATCAGCTATTAGGATTATTATATCATCTTTTGCAATTCTTTACGGTACACCTGTACAGTAATTGTTTTTCCAGGTCTCAAGATCTGTCTCAAGGTCTGTTAGGACAGTTTCTTATATTGTACTGATCACATAATGGCCAATCCGGCGCTATAACAGAAATTCAGTTTCTACAAAATTTCGCAACAATCAAAAAGAGAATACATGATACCACATACTGATCTACTATTAAACGTTTAAGAATAATATTTTGTTTCTTAAAGAAAATATAACTTTTGTTATTTAATTTTAACCTTAACATTTCAAATAAAGTGTATCTGACTGTACATCAATTTGACAATTTTATTTCCGACATTCAAAAATAAAGATATTTAGAAAATCAGTCATTTTGGGAAAAGGTGATTTTGAGATTTGGTCATTATGTGATCAGTACAATATCAGAAACTGTCCTAATAGCCCGGAAGCTTTGTTGTTTTTTCAATAAGTGCGAACGCTACTAGTTACCAAGCTCTTTTATCTTTCCAATTTTAAGTAGGTAAATAAAATTAGTATAATAATAATAAATAATGTAATGTTTTATTTAGTCTAATAATTTCGGTTTACAATATTATGGGGCAGCCCCGGTAAGTTATAAAAATACTCGTGTTGGGGCTACCTCGCTACTTCTTAAGTTGCCAACTTTGACATCATTTATAACGACAGCAAATTAGAAATAAAAACTACAAAAAACAAATATAAGATAATAGTAATAATATAAAAATAAAATGAAATGTAAACAAAAAAAAACAAGTACTAATATTATTATATATTAAGCGTGTGTGTGCGCGCGTGTGTATGTGTGTGTGTGTGTGTGTGTGTGTGTGTGTGTGTGCGTGTGCGTGTGCGTGTGCGTGTGCGTGTGCGTGTGTGTGTGTCCGCATAGGAGAAGATCCGCCCGCCACTGTTCCCAATATTACAGAGGTCATTTATATATATCAGGAACAGTGTCGGGCCAAGTACACTTCCTTGTGGGACTCCGTAGACTACGTTTTCCTCTTGACTAGTAATGCCATTTACTTTAGTATGGTTTTTTATCATGTACGTTGACGGCTGCTGCTAATTCTTCTGCCATAGTTTTCATTCGATTCATCGTTTATCGACTTTTCTCTTCTATCGGCCCCGGGGCTCACTGTTTAGTTAAAAAAATCCAAACCAAAATGATAAAAACCAAAAGTGTGTGTATTTGAGGTACCTAGTCAACACGTGGTACTTGCACGTTGCTATTCGTGCAGTTTGTGCTGCGTTGGTGCCATGACGGAACTAGTATTTTAAAATAATTAGCCGTTTTGATTTTAAATTTTCACGTAAACGCGATATCAAATAAAAATGTAAAATAAAAATCTACGGGAAAACATATTACGTGTAACTAGTTTTTAAAAGATATGTATTACAGAGCTGTAACATAAAATTATTTTGAATTTCGAAGTACAAAGAATAATAATAAAATACAAATAATAAAATTGTGCCCTTTCAGAAGTAAGGTAAGAACCTAATATTATTAAGGTGTGGTCTGTGGAGGTACTGGTTTTATGTTCCTCCTTCACAAAGGGATGATCCTCCGACCAGGCTAGGTGAAAATGCCTGGTGGTGCGTGGCTCAACGGTAGTTGTACATATACTAATTGGCGCGAGAATTTCCATTGCGCGATACAGCATCAGTAGTTACTCTGTAGTTTGACTTGTCTAGATGTTGCCACGTTGTTCATAAGATTCCGAGATAGAATTTCGCTAATTGAAGAGAAAATTTAATTGGGAAAATCGGTGTGATGTAGATTCAGTTTACAGGTCTGTAATACTATATTTTTAATAACGCTATGATGTGATCACAAGATAGTCACAAAATTCATTCCTATACTATAAGTATTTTATAGAAACCATACAAAATCACCCTTTGCTTGATAATTTAAAAATATTGAGCCAAATATTATATACACATGTATAACATATATCAATATAATTATATTTTATAGGTCAACCGCTGTTCAACTCGAATAAGCATATCGCTATCTCTACTCCACGTTACATTTTGTCATTTTGTTTTTTTTTTCATTATGATTCCGGAACAGACGTAAGAACTACGATCAAAAGTGATGTTTGAGTTAACAAGTACAGGCAAAGTGAACTTCAAATAAAGTACAAATTCTCTTTGATACCGACCTAACGATGGAAAGCGAATGACATAAGAACAAAAAATAATATCTCCTAGGAAAAAGGAAGTTGACAAAAGGAAGAAAGCGTATAACTTCCTGCTTTACTTTCGTTATCAAAGGTTCTAAGGGTTACTAAATTATTTTCATTTAATGGGTGTATAAAGTGTCAAAGTCAAATTATTACCCTTCAAACTACATAATTAATGGAATATAATAAGTAATCGTTCTGCGAACCGTAGGCTTTATTATTAGAGTTGATTGCTATATGTAAATTACATATACTTTTCTTTACAATTCCTTTAAAAAAATACCAACTTCTAGAGGGACGAATTCAGCAGTAGAAATAAATACTCTGTATTCGTTCGAAGCAGTGGACATGGCCCGAGACAGATCTCCGTTTGACAGCCACGATAAAAAGTTACACATCAGGAACGAGCGGGTACAGACCCACTTAGCCGCCTTCTGACACTTACTTGTTTAATGACGGTCAAAAATGTTTCCTTGAGGCTCATAGCTCCATAGCCTCAAGGAAACATTCTTGACCGTCATTCCGTCATCTTCTTGTAATTAGTGGGCTGAGTAATCCGTCACCCGTTCACTAGTTCTCTTCCCCAAAGGGATAACTCCGAAAGAAACAGTTTCTAAAAGTGATCGGCGGTGGTGGATTACTCTCATTGCGTTAAGACCGCCTCCAACAACCTTCTGTCCGGTGTCAAAGACACCGTGTGGTTAATTCTAGCCCTACAAAAGCAAATGATAGGAATAAATTCGATAATTCTATTGAAAGAAATTTGACTCTTATAAGTATAAAAACAATAAATTCATACATTCATTGTCGATTATAATTTTTATGATAATGACGGCTGACTACTTTCGAATTATATGCTTGAATAATTCAAGTTAATTAAATTTCATAATTCAAAATTGTTTTCATAATTATTATGGTATTGTTCAATGAACCTTTAAATTATTCCTCTTATCTTCGTATTATCAAGGTATCGAGATGAGAGATTAAACCGTTTATATTTATTGATAGGTACACATTCTGCGAAAAGGATACCTTTCGTTATTGATACGAAAGTATAGTGAGTATGACAAGGCAAATATAAAAAAGGGGGTAAATAACAATAAACAATCTGACGACCTGTTTAGTAATTATGAGAACCTACTATTAAAAGTAGAAACATATTAAAAGTTTTAATTTATTAAGTTTATTTAGTATTTTTAGCACTACTTTTCTTAGTAGTCTCATCACTTGAACAAAGTAAAGTGGAACGCCGTGCGGTGCTAGTAGTCACTGGAAATATTCATGTGTGCCTATATAAAAAACCTACTAAAATATATTCCATTACTTTAAAAGTATTACTTAAGATTATTACTTACTAGCTCCGCCCCGCGGCTTCACCCGCGTAAGTCCCGATACCGTGCGAATATCGAGATAAAAGGTAGTCTATGTTTTAATCCAGGTTTCCAGCTATCGACGTACCAAGTTTCATCGCAATCGATTCAGTGGTTTTTGCGTGAAAGAGTAACAAACAGCCATACCTCCATACATTCACATAAACTTGAACACAACCCTGAGCCGCGCGACATGATACGTCGCAGAGCTACCGGTGGGCGGCCAGCGCCCTCCCCCCTCATGCACCTTGCACATCATAAATGCGCGCGTGGTACTTGATCAATATTATGTTGCGGAGTTATTATAAAACTATGATATCTCCTAAGATATTCATTGAAATCAAATTATGTCAAGGGCAATTTTGTTCAAAATTAAATTTGTGTTGAATAACGTATTTATTTGGATAAGGATTATTATAAAATATCGGCCTCTCTCTATTCTTACCTTCCTCTCTAAGGTCCTCGAGCGCCTAATATATAACCAACTAAATCATTTCCTTTCGACAAATCTACTCTTGAATCCTCTCCAATCAGGATTTCGTCCTGGTCACAGCACTACAACTACCTTAGTTTATATTACGGATGACATCAGATCGGGTATGGAAAACGGTGAGCTAACAGCTTTAGTCCTGCTTGACTTTAGTAATGCCATCAATAACTTCGACATTCTGCTCAGCATATTGGCTTCCCTTAACATATCTCCAACAGTGATTGACTGGTTTCATAGTTACCTGTATGGACGATGGCAGCGTGTAAAAACTGAAGACGCCGTTTCCTTTTGGTGTTCAACATCTGCCGGCGTTCCTCAGGGCGGCATTCTATCTCCTCAACTCTTCTTTTTATAAGCTCTATCACTAACCACCTGACTTCTTCCTACCACCTCTACGTAGATAACCTCCAAATATATTCGCGGGCCAGACTAAATAATTTGATCGATGCCATAAGCATCATAATAAGGACATGGTTAAAATATGTAAATGGAGCAAATTTTACGGACTAAAAGTTAACCCAGGTAAGACACAGGCCATTGTTATTGGTAGCCCAAGGCTTATATCGCGAATAGACTAGTCTTTACTCCCTCAAGTATCTTGTGATGGTACAAATTTCGAATATAGTGTTAGATTTAAAAACTTATCTTACTTACAGTACTTACAGTATAAATATCGATAAATGCTTGTCCTGGGGTCCTTAGCTCCAAGAGACTAGTCGTAAAATGTTTACCTCAGCTGGGTCAATGCGTAGGTTACAAAATTTTCTACCTATTTCCACGAAAATAGCGCTTGCACTATTCCTTCTCTTCCCCATTCTTTTTTATGCGGATGCCAGTTATCCAGATCTCACCGCGAACCAACTGAATAAACTTGAGAGACTCTAGAACTTTTGTATAAGATTCATATTTGGACTTCGCAAATATGATCATGTTTCTGAGTATCGCACAAAGCTCCAGTGGTTACCCATACGCTTTCGCCGGAATGCACACATTATTTTCCTTTTGTACAACATTATGTTTAATCCGTATACTCCGTCGTATCTAAAATATCGTTTCGCTTTCTCGTGTGCCCGTGAAACACACTCAAAATCCTTGAGATCATCGGCGATCTGAGGTTGAACATTCAACTAACTTTATGGACAAATCATTTTAGAGCATATGAATATGTAGTATAGTAGACTATACTATATATTCATATGCTCTATTTATGTATCTTGTATGTATCTATAACATATTTTTATTATCATATTTTGTCTTTATGCACCAGATACTGCCCCACAACTCCCTGTGACGTATTCTCTCCATGGTTGCCTGGAAGAGATTGCCTTCTGCGATAAGGCAATCTCCTCCAGCCGCCGGCTGTAGCCGCGGCTTTCGGCCGCCAATTATACAAACCTGTCTATAGTTGTAAGTTTTTAGTTTTTTTTTAATACCTGGTGTACAATAAAGAGTATTATTATTTTTATAATGTTTATAAAAACACCTTCGCAAATAATGCATTATTTTAAATCAAATTTGGTTCCCATGAAAAAGGTTATAGTGAGCCAACCTTAAAAGATAGATATGCTGTCGTGGATTTTTTTTTTTGAACTTTTAAAGGGGGACACTTCATACATGATTTTTGCATAACTTTAACCGTTAACGCAGCGCACGCGACGAAAGCTGTCAAGAGGAATAATTTTTCCCGTTTTTGCAACATTTTTAACCGACGAAAAAAAAGAAGATTCTCAATTCGACCGTATGTATATTTTTTTATGCCCTTACTCCGTTATTTATGATATGATGATTCATTTTTTTTGTTAGATAGGATATAACTCAAGGGTGGTCCCATATCAAGGAAGTAAGGATCTGATGATGGGATCCTGATAAAATTGAGAGAAACCCTCGAAAATTGTAGGAACGAATAGTGTTTCTGTTTCCTTTTCATAACTTAATCAGGTACGAGGGTGGTCCGATAAGTACTTAGCCTCAACGCCCGATGGCGCCATTATCGCAAGAGTAATTTACTATCGTGTAGTACATCTTCGTAGACGGCTACTGTTAAAATTTCAGCCAAATCAAACATTTGGTTTTGTTTTGACTGCGTATGAACCGCGGGCATATCCGCGAATTTTAGAAAAATGGAAAAAGAGCAATATCGGTCGGTGATTCGATTCTTGTTTTTGGAAGGGAAATCGCGCAGCGAAATCAAAGAGCGCTTGGATGCTGTGTACGGTGACTCTTCTCCTTCGATGGCGACTGTCAAAAATTGGTTTAATGAGTTTCAACGTGGTCGCACGTCGGTTTTCGATGAGCCACGCCCAGGTGCCCCGAAAACGGCTACCACCGAGGATAACGTGACAAAAGTCCACGACTACGTACTGGTAGACCGCCGATTGAAGGTGCGCGAGATAGCCGAGAAAGTAGGCATCTTAAAAGACCGCGTGGGTTATATCCTGCATGAAATATTGGGCATGAGAAAGCTGTCGGCGCGATGGGTGCCGCGTTTGCTCACTCCGGAGAACAAGCGCAACCGCGAGACCATTTCAGAGCAGTGTTTGACGCTGTTTAAGCGCAATCCCAAGGAGTTCCTGCGTCGCTTTGTGACCGTCGATGAAACATGGATTCACTGGTACACACCAGAGACCAAGGAACAGTCGAAACAGTGGACTTTACCCGGTGAACGTGCTCCGAAAAATGCGAAGACTGTGTTATCGGCTGGAAAGGTGATGGCCACCGTTTTTTGGGACTCACAAGGTGTGATCTACATCGACTACCTCGAGAGGGGCAAAACGATAACAGGACTCTACTATGCCGAATTATTGGGCCGATTCGACGCCGAATTGAAGAAAAAACGGCTTCATTTGGCGAAGAAAAAAGTGCTCTTCCACCATGACAATGCACCGGCTCACACCTCCGTCATTGCCATGGCCAAATTGGTCGAATTAGGCTATGAACTGCTGCCCCATCCACCCTATTCTCCAGATTTGGCCCCGTGTGACTTCTTTCTGTTTCCAAACTTGAAAAAGTCACTCGCCGGGCAGAAATTTGAGTCAAATGAGAAGGTTATCGCCGCTACGGAGGCCTACTTTGCAGACCTCCCGAAAACGTATTTTTCAGACGGGTTAAAGAAGTTGGAGAACCGCTGGGTCAAGTGTATTGAACTAAAAGGAGACTATGTCGAGAAATGAATGGCCACTTTTTCATCATTTACGTTTTTATTTTGTAGGCTAAGTACTTATCGGACCACCCTCGTATTTGCGTTTATGATGATGGAAACCATACCTTTCCTAAACAATCAGAAGTTAGATATAGAAACTATAGTTTTAGTGATGCCACTTAATATGCTTTGAAGAAAAGACATTTGATAGCGTTTTAAAGTAATTAATGCATTAAAAGATAGTAGTTGTCAGAGTAATAAAAGATGACGCCACCCACAAAAAATCATAAAATAAAAACTTTTTAACAAAAAATTAAACCAACGAAAAAGAACTAAAAAACAAGAAATAAACCTTTTAAGTCTTGAGTATTAAGCTTATTTACATAAACTGTAAAATTTTATATAAACTAGTTTTGAGTCGGCGCCAAATATTAAAATTATTAATTACCTACGTAGAGCCTGCTCCATTTCTACGTACTTATAAAATTTAGATAGTTAATCAGTTTGTTGTTTGACGCCGACTCAAAAATTTTTAATTCGAACCAGTGGTTCCTGAGATTAGCGCGTTTAACCAAACAAACAAACTCTTCCGCTTTATAATATTAGTATAGATTTGTACATTTTTATGGATCCACCCTTTTCAAGAAAAGAAAAAAAAATATTATTAAACGTCGAAAATAAAATCGCGTAAATTACGCACATAAATGTTAATAATTAACGAACTTGAGAACTTCTTCTTTTTTTGAGTCAATGGAGAAATATTCAATAACTTAATAGTAGTCTAGAGTATATTACGTTTCATTGTCCCTATCGTTTTACAGCACTCTGTTTTCCAACGCATGATAGTAACGAAGCAAACAACGCTCTCGTAGATAAAAGACTGTGAGAGCTTTGTGCGCGTGAAGTAGGTAATTCGTCACTCAATGTAGACGGATTACTCGGCCTACATTGGGTCATAGTCCATTATTTTCTTTTCCTTTATTTATTTCATCTCTATCGTCTACATTGTGTCAGCTGGCGAGAAAGCAACCAGTTGTTAACACCTTTTTGTCATAGCTTTCATGAAATATTTGGTATCATTGTGTAGTATATCGCTTAAATGCGTCATTATTATGTTATATCTACACAGGTTAACAGTTTCTATGATACATTACTATCAATGGTAATATCGCGCATTGTATACTAATGGAAATATGCCTATCTTGCTGAACATTAATTCATTGACTATTATTCATTAGCTATTAGCCAGTTAACAATTGAGTTAAGAATTAGCAGTGGCGTTACTTAAAAAATTTCGTTTAGCAATTTTAGGCACTTAAATAGTGAGACCACTAAAATACTGGTAGAATCGTTAAGCAACTACAATTAATATTCAGTTGATTTATTAATAGTCAATGAAGCACCACCTAGATTTGCAAAGTGCAAATTTACTCTACATACGTTTTGCTGAAAAGCACGGCACTGGTTAATGGATATTTTTATTGTCCGATAAACTGAAGTCCTCTCATTTTTCGTTTTCGCCGAAATCGAATGTCGAGAGCATCGATTATGTCGGGTTCAACCGACTTGTTGTTTCTGTAATGCATCGTTTTGCCTAGGCCACTTGGAAGTTGGAGGAGAACAAAACTCTAATTTTTCACAAGCGCAACTAAAACTCCAGTTCACAATCTTATCAGTGTCAGGCTTCTCACAACACTTTGGTGTTTTTCAACAAGAGATTTTTTCCTCGCGGTTTGATCGAAAATGAAAACGATCAAAGGTCCTATTTAAATTTTCTATGTATTTGAAATTCATAGGAAAATTAAAATCTTTTTGAAAATTAAATTTTTTCAAAATCGTATTCCATCGTTATTCTTTTAAATTAAGAAATTTGTTGAAGAATAAATATTAGTTGTAGGCAAAATGAATCCATTGCCGTTTTTTTTTAACCTTATTAAATATTTGACAAACCGATCTACAATCTACATATTGTATAAACATAACTGTAGATATACATGATACAAACGATATAACAGATGAAATCATAAACTCATACTCAACTCATAATCATTCCAGATTTCTGTCATAAAACGTACCTATATAAACAGAAAATCTAGAACAGATCGTTTTATTATTTTAACGTAATTCTCACTAGTTTTCATTTTTAACCGACTTCAAAAAAGGAGGAGGTTCTATGTTCGGCTGTATGTTTTTTTTTATGTATGCTCACCGATATTCCGTCATGTTTCTTTCCGCTCTGTCTTCAAATATTTTGGATTTTATATCAAACCTACCACCGGCCTGGGTTGCAATGCAATTTTTGATTGATTTTTTGGGCAAGGAACCCTCGCGAGCGTCCCCAGAACGTCCTACCAAAGTTTCATTACAATCTGACCCCAATGGTTTCGGAACGCATAGAGGACAAATTATAAAAATAATGAATTAGAAAAGAAATTAATTATAATTCTAGCCAATATTGAACAGACAGAGAGGTGCAAGCCCCACTTCATAAAACTAAAAATATTGACCCTTCCTAGTGTTTATATTTTAGAAACTTGTAAATTTGAACGTAAACATAAAGAATTTTACAACACAAGGGATGATAAACAAACAAAATACACATTGAGGCCCAAAACGAGATTAAATTTGCCTCCTTCTCACTAACTATACATTCAAATAGTTCTTATGTTATGTCCGTAAAATATTGAGCAAATTACCAGAAAACATTAGGAAGGAAATTAAACTTAATAATTACATTAATAAAATAAAAACGACCACTACAAAAATTCTATTATTCCGTAAATGATTATTTAAATGATAAACAACTACCTACCTAAATAAATTAAGCTTAATTCTATCATAAAATATTAACAATCAAGATGCAAATATCCTCCTCTCTTCTAATTTTAATGCAATTTCTAATCCATTTTCATTCAGTTTGTTGACTTGTTTTAAATGTAATTTGACTGTGCCCGAGAGGGTCCATGATGAATTAATGTTAAACCTACCACGTAAGTACTCATTGTGGAATGCAAATAAATGATTGAGTATTAAATATTTATTTATATACATATCGTACTTGAAAGTAATACACACACATAGTACAGTAGTATGTAGCAGTAAGGTACCTAGGCAGTAGTATATTTGTTACTCCTTCATGCTGAAACAGTGGATTTGGATAAAATTTAAAATAGGGATTATATTTACGAGAGCCGACGGAAGCTAGTATTATTCTAAATACTTTTATATTAAAAGTAAAAACATCCGCCAACGACCCCACAAGCCTACTTTCGTAATACTTGGTCGACCAAAACAGTTATACAATAATTAGGGATCAGTTCAAAATTTTGTTTTCGCTTCGCATTGTCGTAGGTAAATGTCGACGTTGAACAACGACTCACGATATAATAAACATTAACTGTTTGCAAAGCAATCCATGTTTCAATATTATTATTATTTCGTTTTTAATGTGTATTTACTTTTATTATTAATTATTAGTTGATTCGAATTACAGATTTCTGGAAATCTGAAAATCGAATCAAATAATACAATTACAGATATTAACAGGCTCTTTCACTTCTACGTGCCCTACGTAGAAATGGGGTAAATTTTACAGTAAACCTGAAAAAAATTCTATAGTCAGTTTTTTTTATTAAATCTCTTCAAAAAATTCTCCACTATTATTTATGCTAAGTTTAATGTATCTAAACCACAGTAAATACACTTTTTCCAATGCGCATCAGACACTTGTCTCAGGGCTTGCTTGAATGAAGTTAGCGCATTTTCCGGCGGTGAAAACCGTGTATCGCTTTGAGTTCATTTTTATTTTAGGAAAATAGAATTCACACACTGCTAAATCAGGCCTGTAAGAAGGATAGCACAGACGTTTGACCTGTGTACTGTTTAGGAAGTTTTCACGTCACGTCGAGCGGTGAGTACGTAGTCGTGGTGAATCACCAGTATGCGGAGGGCCCGTATTCGGTCGCTTGCTGCAAGTGACCGGTTACGGGTTCTCCGCGGGCTGGTGGAAAGATTTTATTGTGACAGCAGTGAACACTTCTGGCAAGCATTTGGTAGAATACCAAACGACATTTATGCTACTTTGATCCCATAAAGGTATTGATACTAGATATCCAGGCATAGTGAAAAAACTACTCGTACCTATCAAAATCGTCTCTGCGCTTTTCAATGGCTTCATTTTGACAGGCCTTGGCTCATTTTAAGACAGACAAATTGTTGACTGGCGATTAGTTTCTGGATCGTGTTGACAAATTTCAAATTCGTTACCTGTCATAATATATTATGATAATTTAATTTATTATGTAATAAAATGTGGAGGAATATTTATTTTGAAGTCACAACTTACGTATTTTTTTAAGTGATCTTATTTTTAAAATAAAATATAATCTGCCAGTGTTCCTAATAAAAACTCTTTTTCGCAAAACTTTCTGAGTGGCCTGGTAAATTATTACTGAAATGCAAGTGGCAAATCCTTTTTTCTATTAAGTATATTTGATAAGATAAGTTATGAAATGTGTCGTAAATGCGTCCAAATTGGACAGAAATAAACCCCTTTTTCTTCTTTATGTCCCGTTTGTCGTATTCTAAGTCGGACAAGTTGTGGTAGTTCCACCACTTCACAATAGACATAATGCCACATGTAGGCGCGCTTAGTATGAGGGGATTTGGTTTTGTGGTTTACAATTTCATTTACGGTTTCGTACAAATCTGTATATCAAGTTATAATACCCGTTTATAGTAACCAAAGACTCCAGTTTAACGTTAAGTAGTGTACAGATTATAAAAGTTTTAAGGCACACAGATAAACTGCTTTCGCTACGGGTCACATACAAGCTCATGTGGGTCATAATATGATTCTTTTAGTTCTTGTGTAGTACGTTTATAATTGCATTAGAAGGCTAGTATTATTTTCGTAATAAAACTACCGCCGTCTCTTAGGTGATACCTGATAAATGTGTAACCTTTTTACTACGGGGAACAAAGGCTACAAATTGAGGGTCGATTTATTGATCTGAGTAAGGTTTTATGTATGTATCAATGTATTTACTCAGCTTCTTACAGGTTCCCTTTTATCAGTTTTACCATATAAATATAAGATAAAGTTTATCATACATTAGGATACATACTAAGCGCGAATTTGCGTAGTAGTATGACGAGAGAGATACAATCGGTTGGTGAGAAGTCTTACTTCCCCGACGTACGTGTTGCTGCACCATTGAGTTTTTTACACCATCTTCGTTATTTACACTTGAGCCCAGCTTGTCCATAACTATAACGATTGCATTCTGTATTAACAATGTATTAACCTACAATTATTTGTTTTGTCTAGGTTATGGTCATCAGGATGCAGGTCCCGGTATCAAGGCTCCATGGGTCGTCTCAAGTTTTTGAGGCGACCATTTTGTATAATAGGTAACTTGATTATATTATTCTTTATAGTATTTAATTTTCACATGAAAATTTTATCATCATCGCCATCACTATCGTTATCATCATCAACGTGGTCTTCATCATCATCATGTCAGACATAGGGCGTCCACTAAAAACATTCACAAATAGCGGTTGTGCTCCTTCTAAATACATGCAACAACTTGTTTACTTACTCAAACAATAATCAATATTACCTGTTGCTACACATATTCTAGGAATTTGAAGTCTCGTTACATTTGTAAATTTTCAACAACTAACAGTTATGTAGGTCTTGTACTTTTAATTAGTCAAGCGAAAGGGTCCCATGTCAATTATCGCACCAACCATAGCGTATTGTAATTTTTTTTTTCCCCTTATGGCTCACGGTTCGTATCGCCACTAACAATATTGTAAAATACACTACTACTACTACGCAAATACTTTACAGGTGGTGTTTTTTTGCGGACACAGACTTATTCTAAAAAGTAAAAACAAGCATCTAAGTATACTCTCGTAAGCAACCTTAAAAAGTTTATTATCACTACATATTATAATATGTATACGATAATAAAGCTTTTTAAAGTTGCTTCCGAGAGTATACTTAGATGCTTGTTTTTACTTTTTAGACTAAGTCTGTGTGTTTTATATGACAAGAACCCTGCCGAATCTGTCTGTCTGTCTGTTCGCGATAACTAAAAAATTACAGAAGGGATTTTCATGTGGTTTTCACTAATAGACAAAGTGATACATGAGAAAGGTTTAGGTGTATAATTTGTTAAGATTTTGTGTAAATTGATTACAATATGTTGATGAATGTTGACTCTGCTCTCTGTCTCTGCTACCCGTGCGAAGCCGGGGCGGTTTGCTAGTTTTATATAATTTGAAAAAGGGCAATGCACCAAGTGTCTAAAGTACAAGAGGCAATACTTTACTTCTAGTTTGGGATTTTATAACAATTAATAAAAATATACATCGTAGGTGATGCCGAAATGAATAGTTTTTCTTTCTTTCTTCTGCCTTCACAGCTATAGACTGGAAGCTTTATAGTATAATAACAGTTCGTTTAAAAATACATCAACGTTGTCAGGGGTATGTCGACTTACAACAAATAAATAAGTATAATTCTCGGACAAAACTTTATTTGTGCCCTTCTCTACATAGTATAAAACAAAGTCGCTTCCCGCCGTCTGTCCATCTGTACGCTTAGATCTTTTAAACTACGCAACGGATGTTAATGCAGTTTTCATCAATAGATAGTGATTCAAGAGTAAGGTTAATACGTATAGTTTAATATTGTTTTATTTTAATTTATTGAAAATCAAGACGACTGAAAGCTTTCATCGAAAATGCTGTCTTATGCTTTTGAAATATTACAAAATAATGTGTGATGTAATTGTTACTACTACAAAAACACAGCGATGGCATATGTGGTATCTATAACCATTGTAATGTTTAAAAAAAATACAAATTATGTGGAGTTTGGAAAGTACATGTTTGTATTGTCTTATGAAAAAACAGCTGTAAACATTGTATATAAAGACATTCTGTAGTATAGTCTATTAATAAGAATATTATTAATCACTCCACACTGACACCATATTAGTATATCTATATTGCACCCGTACGAAGCCGGGCCAATAAATCAAAACAAAAAGTGCCCAATTTTAATGAGAAGAAAATGTCTCCTAAATGCCAAACAAATATCATAAAAGACGGAACTTGGGAAAAAGTTGTACTTCCATCTTGAACATTTCCAAGTAAAAGTCACGTTTTGTCTATAAACCGTGACGAAGTGACCCTATTTCAGGTGCGAGCAATCCGCTATGACCTTCGCATTTTCGGTCTGTGCTCCCCTGACACCGGTATCGTGCGACCGCTTTGCGCTCTCTGGGGATTTAGCCCGCTCGAGACCCTATTTACCGTCATATATACAGACGTGATATTCCTACCGAGGACAATAAAATGAACGCCACCTCCACCTCTCAATTACATATTAATGTATCAGAGGTTTTCTTTCGTGCGGTAAACGATTACTATCCGCTTCAAATATAAAATTAAAAGCTTGATTTCTGATTAAAAGGCAATTAGAAAAGGTTTGAGGTGATTTATTGAAACCTTCATACCAAGTCAATCTTAATATTAAAAGAGGAGAAGAGGCAGCCGACCTCACTTAAAACCTTGAAAGAATTTCTTAAAACTTTAGTTTTAAGAAATACTTTACTTCGGGTTGATCTATTTTTTTATTTCAAATCTAGCAGAAAGATGAAAGTCTCAAGCGTGTTGTTTTTGGATGAATACTTAATTGTGACTAATCACGTAATTATCCTGTCCTCTCCTGTACATTTACATGCGCAAGTTGTTGCACGAATTGAAAAACCATTGATTTTTTGTGTCTTTTGGATACGCGAAGCATAAATATTCATAAGGCATATTTTAAAAAACAATTAGTGTTAATAACTATATAAAAATAACTTTATATAGTGTATTAATAATTAATTATAAGTAACTGATAGAAAGTAAAATAGGGCAAAGCGATTTTTTTATAAAATCAATTGTGTCCTAAATATATTCCATGTCCTCAATTAAAAGGCGTTTAGTCACACTTTTATAACTGAAAGTCGTATGCTAACTTCTAAATAATTATAAAGTACCACCAGTATCACATCTGTTAATGCGATACTGGTCTGATAAAAGGTCTTTGATCAAACCTTTAATCAGAAGAGGCGGTTTCTAGTCATCAGCTGGTTCTGCCCAATATTTCTGACGACCCAGTCCACTTGGAGCAGAATAAACCTTCTACCCTCTACCGTCGCCTTCGCTGACCCGTGGGTCGGGTCAAGGTCTGCCAATCCCGCCAACAACATCACAAGATTAATTTGATATAATCGCTTCAAAATTTAAACAAAAAGTTATGTTTAAATCTTTATATTAAGCGCAAAAAAAAAATGTATGACGTCTTGAATTTTATTATGAACTTGACACTCAACATTGTCTATCCCCCGTTTAAAGTTGATCAGACTCACGTTTTCCCATACCAACTTTGCTTTTGTATTGTAAGTACATGTACCATTTATTTATTTAAAAAAGTAAAAAACCGACTTCAATGCGCCTAAATCATGATAAGTTGTAATAATCCGTATTCTTCATTCATCGATTTTGTAGAACTTGACGCAGAATATTTTCCTCAAATTTAAATACCTTGAGTATAATCAAATTAATTTAAAAAAATATTGCTTAAAACGGTTCACAAATAGGGAAGATATCGCTTAACATACACACAAAAAACAGTCAAATTCAGAACCTCGTTTTCGTTTTTTGAAGTAGGTATCATTATTTTTTTTTATTTATAATTTTTTATTTTTAGTGGGTCGGTTTGTAATTTACTAAGTTCATGTCAAGAGCGTATATTCCCATCTCAAAGGCCCGGCAACGCACTTGTGACTGTTTGAGTTGCAGGTGTCCATGGACGAAGGTAGTCACTTACCATCAGGTGATCCGTCTGCTCGTTTGCCCCCTATAATATAAAAAAAATGTCAACGGTTCATTACCTTTTACAAAATATTGCTTTTTGCGATGCAGATACATTAATTGTTGGAGAGTTCTCCTGGTACTTCACCGTATGCATTGTCACGAGCATAATTTGTTTAGCAACCATATTAAATTAATCGAATCGCCACCCGTGAAATTCTTAGTATTGAGTTGGTTCAGTGGCTTTATGTGGTCTTCATCATCAGTTCCACTTCACCAAATGGAAATGCACGAGTTACTATAAAAATAACCAAATTGCCATAGGTTTGACCATTTGCCATAATATTTGAGGAGTTTTCTCAATTTCTCAGGACCCCATTATCAGATCCTGGCCTGATGACAAAGGTCACGCATTACTAATATTCTTGTTAACCCCTTCAGCTAAACTGAAATGCTTGTGTTAGGAGTGGGTTCACGTCGGTAGTGCACTGGGTGGGGTTCGAACACGCAACCACTTGATCGTAAGTCCGATAGCCATTAGGCTACGGCTGCTTCAATAATTAATATTCATTTCAAATTTCGGCCACTAGGCGAATGCTAGTATTTGTATATCTCTATATAAAGATTTCCTTTGCTAAAAGTACAAATATTAAGATTTCTGTTGTCTGTTCAACAAATTAATGTTCTGGTCAAGTTGAGAATGGATCTATAGGTAGACTAGTTGTCAGCAAAGCGTGTAAGGAGTACGGATTCAATAATATATAAAGTGTCCTAGAAATCGAATCAATTAAAGTAAAGTTCAGATGTCTGGCTGAAGCTTTTGATAGCTTTAAACAATACAACGACACTTATGCGGAAGCTTAGAATTTATCAACAACACTTCGGCATAACTCAGGTCAGAGTATAGATAAACATACTACGTACTTAGGCATTAACTTTAAACGGGGGATAGACAATGTTGAGTGTCAAGTTCATAATAAAATTCAAGACGTCAATTACGTGGGTCACACTGAAAGTTTTTAGATTTGGCCACTAAGAAAAGCAGGCGATGAAAAACTTATTTAAATTTCGAATTAGGAACTCTTTGGTAATCTTCATCTAGCAGAACTGGAAAAGTACTGATATGAATTGACAGATTAAAAAGGGGAGCAAATAATGCAGAAATAATTAACTATCAAAAATGTATCTATCTTCGACTTCAATGCGCCTAAACCATGTAAAATTTTAATAAGCTGTATTCTTCATCCCTTAATTTTCCACCGTAAAATGTGGAATATTTTCTTCAAATTTAAATGGAACCAAAAAATCATTATTGAAATCGGTTCACAAATAGCGAATATATCGCGTAATAGAAACACACAAAAATTAGTCGAATTGAGAACCTCCTCCTTTTTAAAGTCGTTTAAAAATAGTTCATTTTGATGGAATTTGCGAGGGTTAATGTTTCCAGATCCCGAAAGCTTCTATAAAATAAACATATACTATTGTATATTGGACATAATTATTAATCAACTGAATTTCAATGTCTTGAAACCTGTCACTTTAATTAGTGATATATTATAAAAATGAACCTACAAGCTTTATAACATTAAGAATGCCACATCAATCGATCGATGCCATCATCGATTGACTGGTGTGGTAGCTTTTACAGACCGATTGATGTGGTAACAACCGATGATGAACATTCTATCATCGATCGATGTGTGTCGCCACGGCCTCAGGTGGTGTAATTCCGCCGCTGCCTAAAGAAGAGTGGGCTCACTGCTTCAGTCAATTGTTCCATCGCATGCTTAGAAAGGAACGGAGACTACTTCGAAAAGCAATAAAAATATTAACAGGCTTCGACGAAAAAAAAGGAGTTTCTCAATTCGACCGTATCTATATTTTTTTTAAGGTATGTTCAGCCCTCACTCCGTTATTTATGAACCGATTTCGATGATTCTTTTTTTGTTAGACAGGGAAGTCAGGAGCTGATAACGGGATCCTGATAACATTGAGAGAAACCCTCGAAAACTGTAGGGACGAGTAGTGTTTCTGTTTACTTTTCATTACATTGTCAGGTATTTGCGTTTAGAAATCATCACATGATGTAGCTGAGCTGATGATGAAAAAAAATCATAAAATAAAATTTTTATGTAAACTTATTTTGAGTCGGCGCCAAATAATAAAATGATTAATTGTTTGTTGTTTGGCGTTGACTCAAAATTAGATTATATAAAATTTGATAGTTTATGTAAATAAGCTCAATACTTAAGACTTAACAGATTGATTTATTTTTTGCTTTTTAGTTCTTTTCGACGGTTTAATTTTTTGTTAAAAAGATTGTTATTATTTTCTAAAAATATTCAGTGTGACCCCCGTACAACGAACGAAAAAACCGCTTACTATCGGGCGAGTCGTACTCTGGTTTGCCATTGTATTAAATTTAAAAAATATATATGTTTTAAATTGACGTCTACTATAACCGCAATAGTACCTGATGGATGCTATATATTTTGTTATGTTGATGTAGATGTCACAACGATTCTCGCGTCAGTGGTGGTGCTGGGCATGGGGTCCTCGGGCCAGGTGTTCGCAGCGTCAGCACTGCGGGGGCTAAGATTCTTCCAAATCCTTCGCATGGTGCGCATGGACCGTCGCGGCGGCACCTGGAAACTCCTCGGCTCCGTAGTCTACGCACACCGACAGGTATAATAAAAACTGATAGCCTTACATCCACACCATTGTTTCATAACAATAACGGGAGAAAATGGTGTCAGTTTTCAAATAACAATGAAAAATGGGACCGCTTTGTTGGCTTACATCGTGGGTACAATAAAATCAGATTGGCCACTTTTATATCAATGTAATGGACCACCATTCCTCCGGACACAAATTTTTCAAATCTTTCTTAGATTATGTCAGATCTTTGAGAGAGAATGGCTTGGATAACACTTTAATTTTCTTTTTATGTAATCTATTTATATTATATTTTTAACAATTCATTGACTCCTTCGTTCATGTTTGCACTTGTGTTTATAGGTTATCTTTAGGTGTTATAAAGACGCCAAGCATAAGAATCTTCCTTTATTTTTCCTAGTTAAGTATTTTTAAGGTAATTTATAGGAATGAAATGCTTTAAAAATTTTCTATTGAGAACAACACTGTACGGTATCCGAACTTGCAAAAGGATCTTATCATTAATGCAATTCATTTAAATTGATCCGATTCTAGAAATTGTCTCGCTAATAGGAAGCTACGTGACTGCCGAGCGCTATCGGCTAGTTTTTATTGAACTACGCATAAATTGCAGGTCGATAGTACCATAAAAAATTAATGATGAAGAAAACAATAGGATAACGTCGTGTTGTCATTTATTCATTTCATATCAAAATATATAATTTATTAACTAAGAGCTTTAAACTTAAAAAAGGTCAATTAATTATACATTACGTTCTATTTGACTGACCTGTTGGTGGTTAGTGATCCTGACTGCTGAGCCAGAGGTCGTGGGTTCGATTCCCACCCTGGATGTAATTTATCTATAATACGTATGTATGTAGAAATATATAAGTATGTTTATTAGCAGTCTGGTTACCATAGTACAGGCTCTGCCTAATGTGGGATCAGACGGCCGTGTGTGAGGTGTGTGAAGTTCTTATTATTTAAGACTAGTATTTAAGTTTCTAGTTTAATATATGCTAGGAAGTTAAGATAGAAAGATAAGTTAAAAAAATATTAGGTTATATGACGTAGAAACGCCTACTATATATAAAGGCAAAACATTTAGAAAGCTATTTTCACAGCGAAGTCACGAGTGACTGTGGAAAAACGAAACGGAACCGCAATCTAGTCTACTCGCCCTACAATAGGTAACATTTATAACGTTCATAGGGACAAAAGTAGAGACATATAGCGATATCAAACACATACCTATCGAGCCATAAATTCAGATGATACAATCTTATAAATTATTTTATGAATGAGTCAGAATTATGCGGACTCCTTTAATATTTTGATATTACTTATATAACATATAAAAAAATATATATTTCAAGTTAAGTGTGTAAAATACGTAAGTATAAAGATTGTGGACGAGACGAGGACGAAAGAGGAGTTATTATACCTAAAACTAGACTAATAAAAGTTCCACGATAAGAAAAAGATGATTAGCCTTTGTTGGTAACTTTATCTTTTATGGTCAGCGTCGGAAGTTGTCGAACATATTTGACAATTGCATCACGGCTATTGATCACTCAGATTATCTGCAATTCACACACATGCAAACACAATAAAAAGGATATACAGTTAACAAAAATAATTTTAGTTTAACATTTTGATAAATCAAACTTAGTAGAATGTAATTACACGGTACAATGCGACAGGTTAGTTAGTCAAGAAAATGTTAACAAACGTTAGAAACCCTGTCTCTTATACTAGGGTGACCTGTATGATAAGAGACAGTGTTAAATAATGATTTGTCCTTATGTGCTTACTGCATTACCCTATCGGTCTATAAAGGACTTGTAATATGTAAGTTAGATGACAAAGTAAACTAACGGTAAGACTTTGAACACCACAAAATAGTGGCACTTGTTCTTTGGTCCATGGAGATCTGGAGACAATACTCACCAGCAAAAACAAAAGAGAAACAGCAATATATATGATGCTGTCTAATCGTAGGGTAGGTAGGGTGGAAATACTCGACCAGACGAGCGACACCAATTTAATCAGAAATCTACTGTCTGCTATACATATATCTACTCACTCTTTCAAGATTAAAGGATTCTGCTATTGTCAATGTCCGTTTAGTAACAACGGTAGACTATTTCTTGAATGACTTTAAAAATGTGATTAAACTTTACCTGTGTAAGATTTTTAAACTTCTTTTATATGTGTGGACCGTCACTACCGGGTTTTCGGTGTCGCGGTGTGCCGAAATCGAGCCGGCTAAAAACCACACGGTGTGCCATAGTGTGCCTAAAATAGGAGGGGCCGGGAACGACTAAGATCTTAAAAAATTTAAAGCTAGAACAACCATTCATTGTCACGATATATTCTCCCTGGTGTTCCACTGGTGGATCTACTATATCCCTGAAGATACCTAAGCATAATAATATCTGCTTTAGGCATCATAAAGCCTTGTTTCTATCAAACTTTATCCGCATCTGGCTAAAACTATGGCAGCTCAACGATTTGGTGGGTTTGAACTTTGCTTAGTTTCTGCGAACACAGTGACTTTTTAAATCCCGTTAATGTGAAAGTTTATCTTTTCTGTTTATGTTTATATCTTCCTATCATCAATGTATACTTTTGGTTTTTAGATACACAGCAGTTTAAACCATATTATTTCAATTATATTTTACCACTTGGGAACACAATCTGTCATCATTCTATTGCAGTCCGCTGCTGGACTTGGGCCAAGAAAAAGAAACAGAATAAAAGATAAATTTAACTGACTCAAATGAAATGTTAATTAACTGGATCTATTATTGCGCTCCGGAAATGTTTACTGCCTTTCGAATTGAGTCTCGTATTGCGTTCTACGTAATGAGATGTATTGCACCAACTCAGATGTTTCTCTTAATGAGTGTGTAAAATAGTTACGATGAAATGCATACATATGTATATAGTCGTTTTCTGCTACTTTTTTGATCGAGTGAATTTTACACATACGTTGTTAATTCATCTTAACTACTAAATTTACTGGATCAGCAGAATTATAACAAAAAAAAAGCAACTGAGACGTGAAAGTATATAAATAATCTATACTAATATTAAAAAGAGGTATAGTTTGTGAGTTTGGATGTTCGGAGTAATCTCCGGTACTACTGATCCGATTTTGAAAATTCTTTTAATGTTGGATAGCCCATTTATCAAGGAAGGCTATAGGCTATATAACATCACGCTACGATCAATAGGAGCGGAGTATCAATGAAAAATGTTGCAAAAACAGGGAAAATTTACAAACGCAGACGAAGTCGGGTCAGCTAGTTATTAATATACAATCATTCATCTCAATATTTATATTTTATCTAATTTTCTTCCATGTCATAATTTTAGAGTGATCTTGTATATAGATATAGTATGTAATTATGACTCTAAATACAACATTAATTCAGATTATGATTGCTGACTTTTATATAACCCGTAAATTACTAGAAAAATATAAAGATTCAAGAAGTATAGAATTATACCAATTAAGAATATATCTCTCTATGCATACTTGAGAGCAATAGTGATACGATAGAAAAATACAAAATAAGCATGTAATGAAAAATTAACAAAAATCCTCATCTTTGACGTATCCTTTTTTCTTTCTTTTAAGGAAGTTGCATCGAATAATGCACGTACTATATTATATTTATTTTCAAAATGTTTCTGCTTGCTTAAAATATACTCTATCGCGTTCTGAATAGGTTAGTATGAAGGTCGGACACGGTAGTACTGGCTGAAGGTACCGAATGAACTAGCACAACTACTACCGTACACCCGTATTCCGTCAGTTTATAAGGTTGCTAATACCAGAGACGAAACGTATATCCGGTAACAGCCGGCATCCGGCCTAAATTTTGTATACGACCGAATACCGGGTAGTAGTTTTAGGTCTTCCATTTCCAAACCGCATAACAAATATACTTAATCGCCATATTTTTATTTACAACAAAATTAATAGTACTTGTATTAGGGCATTTTCTGGTGAACGAATCCAATGTCTGCATTAAAAGGAAACAAATGATTTCGCTTATCTTCACAAACTAGGCCACTTTTAGAAATAATAATTCCGCTGTATACACTGCTGCAGGGTGCATCTTTCATATAAATTCTAAAAAAATTAAATCTGAGTATGGTGTAGCATTATCTAATTAGATTGAAAACAAAGAGAAATGTCGATATTCGAAAGCAAAGTGGCTTGAAAGACGTAGACGTAGTGAGGAAATATTGAAAGAATGAGTATCTAACGAATATCAAAACAAGTTTATAATCAATTATAATCCTGGAGCGTTCAAGTGTAGAGTGGATAGGTTTCTTTTGGATAGGCGTTTACCATCTTCGTCTTCATGGTCCCTTTCCATCAGCTGAGTTGGAAGTCAAACGCCTATGCTATTTCTCAACAAAAAAAGTATATAAGACAAACGTTAGTATAAAGGCCGGCAGGGGTCGATCAGGCAGAACATACTATGAACATACATGCCTACCTTAAAGAGAGAAAGGCGCGAGTTTATGTATGTATGAAGCTAAAATCAATTTCATATGAAATTGCATTTCTGATTCGGCTTTCAACGAGGCCCTCATGCGGTAAATCAGGAATACTTTGCTTAGTTTTATCTTTACCTATTTTTGTTAAGTCAGCAACGTGACAATTGGCAATATTCGGCCTGATATTCGGTGGCCGAATATCCGGCTATTCGGCCACTAACTATCTGTTTCATTTCTAGATAGTAATCTACTAGGTGTCTACAGGCAGCAGTGATCGTTGATAAAAGTGTGTTTATTTCATAATTAATGCAAGTATAAATAAAACGCGCAACGGATAAGCTTAAAAACAGATTTCGCAACTACACTGAAATCCTATCCAGTATCTACAGTTACAGAACATTAACTTTCGGAGCTTACTCAGCAAAGCTCCGCAGTATCCAAATTTGTAAACCGTACTATAAATCAAAATAAATCTACTTAAAAACTGTACAATTTTGTAAAATTGAAGTTAACACATCGATACACATGGGTACAAACGACATCGATTAACAATTTTTCTATATATATGTGGACTATAATACCTATAATACATAATATGTTATTTTACTTTGTCAATTATATTATAGCATATAACCAGTCAAATTAATTGTAACCTGTGAGTTTCTAAGGACAAAGTGGTGCCCATTATGTAACGGACAACTTAATTTACCAACATTGCTTTAATTCCAAATTAATCTCTCGTATCTTTAACTGAAACTTACTCTACTAGGTAAAAATTTAAAAACCGGAATCTATTATAAGCAAAAATATAAGGGTCTCGTGAAGTGATACCACTCCACAAACGGTTTAGTATGATGCTACATTTTCATGACATTTCTATCATGTCAGAAATAACCCCCGTGTTGCAAAATTGTAAAAGTATAGAATTCTAGGACCTTGACTCATATGCCACAAAGCCTGTTTAGATAAGTGTAAGAGATCCGGAGATATGGGTTGGCTACGCTGGCTTAAGTCTCAAGTCAGCATGACCATTGTTTTTCGGAAATGGCTATGGCAAAAAATCAATTCTTTGGCAAAAAAATAGCCAATTATTAGCAATAAAATATGCCACAAAGCCTGTTTTGATGGGTGTAACAGATCCGGAGATATAAGGTGGGCTACGCTGGCTTAAGTATTAAGTCAGCAGGACCATTGTTTTTCGGAAATGGCTATGGCAAAAAAATTAATTCTTTGGCAAGAAAATAGCAAATAATTGGCAAAAAAACTTAGTGTAAGTTTTATTACGGCCCTCGGACTTGGCTACGCTAGCTTCATAGACACTCGGAATTGACTTGTTCTAGCATGTCTTCAGCGACTTTTACACGATTGAGTTTTTGAAGAAAATTTAGATATTTTGGGACTAGTCGAGCCACAACGTCTTTCATACCCAAGCGATCGTTTAAAATGGTACGAATCGATTCGTGAAACACAGAAAGTTCAGCGGCTATCTCTCTCAAACTTGAATGAGGATTTCAGTCACAATTCCCTTCACTTTAGCGATGTTAATTTCAGTTGCAGACATTGATGGCTGACCAGAGCGAGGCAAATCTTCCAACAAATCTCGACCATTATTGAATGCACTGTACCACTCATATGCACGAGTTTTTGATAAAGTCGATTCACCGTATGCTTTCTGTAACATTTTCAGCGACTCTGAACATGAAATTCCATTTGCAATGCAAAATTTGAGACAAACTCCTTGTTCGATGTTTTTATCCATTATAAAAATCGCAAAACACTCTTGAGATGAGCTTACAAAATCGAGTACTGAAAACAAACTAAAGGACAGATATTGCTCAAACTTCGCGTTGTTCAACAGTTGTGCCAACTTAACCAGAAAAAAAGAATTATTTGAATTGAATTTGGAATTAGAATTAAATTATCAATTCCCGCTACTTTTTTTGACAGAATTAAAAATAATTATCTTACAAATCAATGTGCAATACAATGTGAAATACAATGGGTGGTCTTATCGCTAAAGGCGATATCTACCAGACATGACAGTCTCTACATGATGCATGATGTAAGTCTTTTCAAAACTGTGTATTATCTGACCCTCTTTGTCTGTCCCAGTTTGGCTTTGGCGCCGTAGTATTAACTAGCCCAAAGCTTCTCTTAGCCACAGTTTGTGATGACCCCGTCAATTTGGACCAGAACCTACCTTACTCAGCGTGAATCTCTTTGGCCCGTTAGCAAGGTGAGGAGCTGTCCGTTCCGAGGCCACCCCTCCCCCTTTCCTAAAACGAGGTTATCAGAATATTTTTATACAGGTGTTCTACCTCGCAGTTGTAAAGGCTTGGATAGAGATTTACTACTCTTACCCATTTTCACTGGCCCCGAACTCGAAGGTCGAAGGACTTACCGGTCCCATCCGTTTCCAGTCAACTAACTATTTAGATTTAGACTAACGGAAGATCAATGTCTGACTATGTCCACCTCTTTAACAGATTTCAGTGACAGCGAATCTGTCCACATCCATGCCATTTTCCACTGTACCCTCTTCTAATCAGAGAAATTTTGATGGAATATTTTAAGTTTATTCTTTTGAAGGAGTAGAATAAACGTATCCTTCAGAGGCTTAGACAGATGAGATACTATAATATACCTACTTTTATATTTATAATATTTAATGAACTCTAAACTCGAAAATATGACTTAAAGGGATTTACAAAATTTAAGAGTCCAAAAAGTACTGAACTCTTATTTAAAAGATGATTCTGAACGTTAATAAATGTAATTAATGAATCAGTTCAAACAATTTAAGTACCATTTTATCTTCCATAAAAGTATCAACACTCCTTAACAAAAGATTCGAATTTTAAATCGACGGAGGATTAATTTTTGTTGATGATGTTTAAGTAATTTTTAAGCCTGTTATTGACAAATTATCATAATCTCATCTCTGTCATAACCAAATAGTTTAAACTCTCTTCAAAGTGTTTTGTTACAGAATCAGGTCAAACTAATGTTATAAGCAGCTTAAATTAGTTAGTTATTATACTTACCGAGTTAATTCTTGAAACATAACTGAACATAATCTCATAGTCTTATAAAAAACAGATTTTTTTGAATTATCAATTTTGTTCATTAGTTCATTGTCGTAACACTTAACCCTTAAAACTCATTACATAAAGTAAACGACAAAATTTTATACATATACGCAGTAATCATTCAGATATGGAATATAGATATAAAAATAGTTAACTCCAGATAATGACTCTAGAGTTTTAAAAACCTCTTGAATCTGGAATATCAGAAAAGAAAATTTTTGAAAAGACAGGTAAGGAATATATTTAGTTTTGAACTTTAAAAAAAATTGTTAACTTTTACCTTGGTCTATTCATTTATTATCATAAAATGTATACGCTCAGTATGTGATTACGATCAACAGAAGGTCAAATCAATTTAATCGAAATTTACGCATAGAAGCGAGGTAATTAATGGGGAGTGTATAACGTCGGGTGAGTGAGTAAGCATTGGCAGGTTGGTCGCAATTTCCTCCGTCCATAGTTGGGTGTGTAGGTGTACTCAATGCTCACAACACAAGGCGAAACTCAATATCTACTAACAATTGCTTCAGGTTAAAGTTGCATGATCACAATGCAGAGTAAATAAACCGGGCCAACTGCCGCATTTCTCGCTTTTACTACCATATTGACTTTCAGCATATTTGTTCTAAAGCAACGAATACTACGATCTCGATGAAATGCAGGTACTTATTTAATTTCTAATATCTGTTTTAATATCAGTGACTTTTATTCGCCTGTTTACGTCATGAATTGTTTATATGTGCGGGAATTCCTTACCCGCTTGGGACGTGCCCGATACCAAAATACTCGTACAATATTTTAGTGTAAGTAACAATTTTAGACGAAAATTTCGCCTTCCTGACTTTACGGCCTTAGAGGTGTTGCGGTCAGGAAATAGCTATTATAGTAGCTTAGTTCAATAAGTTGGTGAAAAAGTTGAACAAAATATTGTTTTATACAACTAGTCCGTATGTTTGTTAACAGATTCATCCAATTAGCTCTTTGTTTTAGAACTTTATAGATAAATGTCTCTGAAAATGTAAGAGCCGGACAAGAAATCATATTTTGTAAAGTTTTTGCGTAACTGTAATTAATTTACAAACCTTGTTCTTACCTACTTAAAATGTGTTAAGTACAATATAAAGAGATAGTAATACCACTAAGAATGTTTAGATTCAATTATAAGAGAAATTACTTTACTTTTGTTTGTTTGTTACAAAGATAAAAAAACTGTTTCAAACTTAAAGATTGCAATAACAGCAAATGGCACCATCTCCAAACACAGCTATTAACGAAATATAAAACTGATCAACATACACACGCTGAGTGAAAATGCTTGGTATTTTGAATTCCTTATTTTTCGCTTCCTTACGTACGTCCGCGTCGACCAGCACAATAGCGCATTCTTCGGGTACATATTTTACGTGGGTCAGAATATCTTCGTAGACGTGCAAATTTGCTTGTAATGTTCACTTCGAAGTACAAGTGATAAAATTTCGGTATATCTTGTTCTAGTACCTGTTTTACTATTCGCTTGCTCATAACATATTTCGTTCGTATTACTAATATGCAAAACTTTGTGAGTGTCTGTTATTCCTTCAAGCTGAAAGGGATTTGAATGAAATTTAAAATTGAGATAGCTCAGGATATAACCCTGAATAACAGAAATGTATACGGAAACCAAAATCCGCGAGGGCGAAGCGAGCAAAGCGAGTCTTCATTAAACTATTACGAAGTTTTTAACATTATCTTATTCTCTTTGAACATTATCTTTTTCTTCTTTCCATTGAAATTAAAATTAAAGTAAATTTCTGATCTTCACAACTGTTTGACTTTATAAGATAGATCAAGTGTTACCAGGTAGGAATACAATGTATGCATAAGTTTACTTGGCTACAGTTTTCTGTAAAATGAACTACTTACTTTACCGGTAATACAGAGCTGCAAGATTGAGCGGAAATACTTGGGCGTTATATGTAGCCGACAAATAGTTGATTTAGCTTGAAAAAAAATGGATTGAAAATTAAAGCTTTTTCTTTGGCACATCCTTTTCCTGGTGAAGTTACACATTTCTAAACAACATAATATTATGATGTCTCATGTCAATTTGAATAATTTTGTCTTTAATTTTTTTATGCAGACATTTTCATTTCAATGACATGACAATCTGGATATTCCATCAACATCCTTGGTATTAAATTCCCGTAGTTCATTTGTTTGTTTCACAAGTTCATTCGTGTATTTTCAAGTTCAGTTTGTCAGTTTTCAAATAAGATTTCTGTATTAAAAAAAACCGGACAAGTGCGAGGTTGACTCGACCGAGGGTTCCGTTAGCAAGCAAACTTGTATGTAGATAGTGCTTAGAGAGATATACTTTCGGATTTTTTCCTTTATTTGTGCTATCAGACCTTGCTTCTTACTGATTATATACATTTTTTTATTATTTTTATATTGATTAGATACAATTTCATGATTCTAGGTCAATGGAAAGTACCCTATAGGTTTTGATTTTCCTGCGAAATGTTTAAATTTGTTAAATCCAAGGCACGTATCCTTTGATTGCGATGACTTAGAAGCTTGATTTTGTTACAGCTTCAAGGGACCGCTGACATAAGAATTTGATATTAATTTCAACTTGATGCCTTCACGAGTTCCTGAGGAAAAGGGTCTTGACAGACAGACAGACAGACAGATATAACAACAAATTAACGACTTTCGGATTTTTTCCTTTATTTGTGCTGTGAGACCTTGCTTCTTACCAAATTTCATGATTCTAAGTCAATGGTACCCTATAGGTTTTGATTTACCTGCGTAATGCTCAAATTTTGATCAAATATAAGGCTTAAGTGGCCATATCTTATGACCGCGTTGACTTAGAAGCTTGATTTTTTTACAGCTTCAAGGGATCGCAGACTTATGTATTTGGTATTAATTTCTTGATGCGTCCACGGGTCCCTGAGAAAAAGGTCTTGACAGACAGACAGACAGACAGACGGACAACAAAGTGATCCTATAAGGCTTCCTTTTTTTCCTTTTGAGAAACGGAACCCTAAAAAATCTAGAATTTTCCTAAAATGGTTAGAGCCTTTACTTTAAGTATTTACGGGTCTACTTTACGACCCAAAAATTTGACCACACCTTTCTGAAATTAACACCAATATAAAAAATATTAAAAATGTCATGTATTTGAAATTATTGAAATTTGCTTTAAATATAACGGATGTATGATGTTGCGTAACATAAACTAACCAAAGCTACTAAAAGCTTCTCTTTAATACTTGCATATATGTATATGACTATAGACCTAACTGACCTCAGCGATGTAGTCGTTTTGAGTAGGTACATTAAAAACTTACATTACCTGAACATACTTTTTTGATATCGTAAAGGTTAAAACTACTAACAAAAACGTTAGCTACGTTTGAGTAACAAATACATTTTATCAAAACAAATAAATAAAATTGAAGTGCCTGTTTCTAATATCAAAATAATAGGTTTTTTTTAAGCTCATACAGTTATTTGCACGATACCTATGCCAAAAAAATCAGTTTTTAAAATCGTTGTCTGTATGTCTGTCTGTTTGTTCTGGCTAATCTCCGGAACGGGTGGACCGATTTCCATGGGACTTTCATTGGCAGATAGCTGGTGTTATAAGGAGTAACTTAGGCTACTTTTATTTTGAAAAAAAATTTGGGGCTCCGCGCAAAATATATAAATATGTAGAACTGCTAGTCATTCAATAAAAAACAATTATAAATTTATGTACGTTACACTTTTTTCTCTAGATTCGCAATGCAAGTCATAGTAGGCGTGTTAACCCGACAATATAAACTTAGGTTCACTCTTTATCGATTGCCATTAAAAACAATTTTCAAGGCGATAGAGAAATAAATTAGAGATATACTAATGACTTTTTAAGGTAAAGCTTTACATGATTGTGCAGATTGGTGGCAACAAAAGTACTTATACAAAAACAAATGATTACTATTAAAACAAAAAGAATCAATGAATCAATCATTTCTTAAGTGCTGTTTTCATAGTTGTTAAGTTTTCCAGTTAAGCCTATATATAACTAGTTATAGAAAAATGTGTAGAGAAATTGACAGTTTGAATTAATATTTTAGCACTGCTTTATTTGTTATATAATTAACAATTAACTTTGAGATATTGCAAATCGTTTTATGCACAAATATTGAATTCGTGCAATTATACAGCAGGCATTTTTTTAGCCTAACGATAAAATTACAAACAAAAGAAAATACAACGCATAAGTCAGCACTTTTAAATACACTGGCAGTTTTATAATATGGTAATAAAATAATCACTATAAAAAGTGGACAACCTGTTCATTTCCGCGAACTAACATTAATTTCATAAACGAAAATGAGGTTACCGTAGCGTTCGTAGACGATTTCGTAGCTACCGTAGCCTCGTAGCCTAAAAATTATGTAAGGTTTACTGTTAATACTTCTTTGGAGTTTTACGGAGGTGAGGTAATAATGTAGGTATTGTTGTCGGTACAACGGTAAAGTAATGATTGTTTTTATTAATTTACACTTTCTCCACCCACTCTTACTAATTAACAAAGTAAATTACTAAAATTTAAATCGCAAACTCTTATAGAATCTATTTATTAAGACTTGAAGTGATTTTTGGTACCTATTTTTAAGCTAATTTCGCGAACTGAGAAATGTAAAATTTGGAAGACTTAAAGTTTATAAATATATGTAGAAAAACTGCAGAAAGCTAAAATGTTTAAACAGTATCTGATATAAATTTAAAACATATGGGAAAAATAGGCTCGTGGCTAAGTGGTAACCGAGTAGATTAGCACATTACAAGGTTAAGTAATACTAGCCAGGTCAGTCTTAGAATGGGTGACCATTCTTAACACATTGAGAGCCCTCCGTGCTCAGAGAGCACGTTAAGCCGTCGGTCCCGGATGCTATACAAATATCCGTGGCATTCGTTACGGATAGTTGGAGCCCTAAAAAGTCCGACAACCTGGTCTAACTACAGAACTTCGATATCGCCTAGTACTTGGGTTGTGGAGGTCTGATGGCAGTCGCTTCACGTAAAATATTGAAGTTTGGCCCCTTAGCTTGATTTATGTTACAAATAGGTCAATGAAATAAAACAAAAGATTCGAAATTTAATGAATTATGATCAAAAGTCGATCACCACGAGCTCTCCAGTTTATATAAAGATTTCAAGTTTTATATTATTTTATACACACGCTTATAACGCACAAGTAGCAGGAAATAAAATTTTATATTTAAATATTGAATCGGTCTGTTTACAGACGAAATTTATAACTAAAAATTAGAAAAATTAAGTAGGTAGGTAGTTAGGTACCTTTTGTATAATAATTATACATACCTGGGAGACCGAGGTTCGCTCGGTAGCTTTTTGTAAAATCGTCATTTTTATTTAATTTTTTTTTTGTAAAATTAGGAACAGGAAACACAACTATGCAGTTGCACTTAAAATACAAAACTGTATCTGTATACAAAATTTCATAAAAATCGTTAGAGCCGTTTTTGAGATACCCGAAATATAAATACATACATAAATAAATACATACATACAAGAATTGCTCGTTTAAAGTAATAGATAGATTATACAAAAGGTGCAGACTTAAGATAATAATATGTGGAAGAAATTGTCTCAACAATATGCTGTATTGTTATAATAAAACTGAATTATTAATGATATCATCTACCGTCAAAAGGTAATGCTTTTGTGCATATCGAATCAGTTAATAACAAGCATGTGGTCTGATGATAAGCGGTTATTGAAGGCCGTGAACGCAGTATCAGAAGGCAAAATATGTAGCGTGTTGTCAACCATGCAATTTAATATGTGATTATTGTTTCAGGAATTAATAACAACATTATACATAGGGTTCCTAGGGTTGATATTTGCATCGTTTTTGGTGTACTTAGCTGAGAAAGATGTGGCCGACACGAAGTTTAAGAATTTCGCCGAGGCTTTGTGGTGGGGCGTAGTAAGTATAATCTTTTTATTATTACAATTATCTTCTTGCAAGATTTATAAAGTAATTTAAACATCAGTTGAAAAGGAATAAGGCACATAGCTGTTCTAAGAATTGTTGGTAGTTTTAAGCGAATCACATAGTAGGTATATTACAAACTATAAGTATCTACTATTGTGCAACGATAAAGAATATCAAATCTTTAGACGCTTTATAAGGCATATTCAATCGCATAAAAGGAAAGGGTAAAGGAATACAAAAGAAAGGAAAAATGCGCGCGCAAAGATTCAGCAGCTAAAAACGAATGATAACGATCACGCGCGATTGCGCATAAAAGCATTCACGCGGAATAAAACGTGCGTGTAGGGGCAGATACACGTTTTAGAATAAAGCTCTGTGTACATAGTGGATCGAAGTGATAACGTATTAATATCGGCTAGGTAACAGCTTGGTCGGCCATAAAACCGTACACAGTCTAAAATACTGTATCCCGTCAGAGAGCACGTTATATCAATATCTATTTTTTTTTTATATTTATGCATTGATCATGTTAGTAAAGAAAATTGAGATATATAATTATCAATTATATTGTCCATTTACCTTTTACTTTATGTTATGTATTGCCCAAGACTTATAGCTCTATAGACCCATGCAATAATTTTGTTTGTCTCAATTTTTTTTTATAATTTGTTTTGCAAACCTATTTTAAATCTCGATTATTGTAGTAATGTAATTTGTAGTGTGTGAGTGTGGAACTCACCAAAAGAACATCAACATTAGTACTTAAATGATTATGGTATCGGTCATTATAATAATATGCTGACTTTATTTTATACAATGAAAATAAAGTCACGGATAAAAGATCATATAAATATGTACCCATACCTTTTTAACTTCACTTTTCCCTCTGCGCCAAAATTAAACACGGTAATAAGTTTTTAAAAACTTGAGATAACCCGTAAATAATGTTTTTTTTAACTACATGTAGGTACTCTTATAACCAAGTAAATAATATTAAGCAAATAAATTAATGTGAAATAACACAAGCGATGAACACAATTAGGAATTGAAAAAAATGTACCTTATTTTTATTTTACGTCCACGTGAGATATATCTGCACAATAGTGCCAAAAATGTTATGTTATCTCTATAATCGAGTCAATTATAACGCACATAGCCAACAGAATACGAAAATGACATGTTTAATTGGCCAACTAAAATACCTGCATGTTAAACAAAACAAAAAAAAATATTGCTACGTCATTTTGAAACATTATATATTTAGTCACCACAATGAAGCGATGACGACGTATAATTGCTATGTCTAGTTATGTCCGCTAATCAGTAAATCTAAGTTTTAATTTAAAAGTCCCAACTAGTAGATCATGGATTTCTCTTTTAAATTCTGTCCCTTTAATAAAGAATAAGTTTTTCATCGCATTTAAATAACTCTTCGTATATAAATAATAGTTCAATAAATAATTAATAATAAATTTTCTTCTATTCCAAAGTTCTATGATTACTGAAAATTTTACATTTTCAAATACGATTGTATTAACGGTGTATACTACCAGTAATGCTGGTAACTGTCTGATCTTTTGTGGTTATGAATACTACCACTCACGGAAATTATGATAAACAACATTCGTAATATAAAGTATAGTGAAAATGTCAAATAAATCAATTTGTTTAATTCACCTATTTTTTAAACTGTAACTACAGAATACATAATAGTGATGTAACTGCCCTAAAGCCCTAAAAAGCCCTTCATTTGATCAATAAACATCTATCATCTATCTCTACCTAAGATGATATGGCCCAAATAAGAAAAAACTGCTAGGAAATTACATAACAAACATTAATAAAAATCGATCGCAATATTCCATCAATTTACAGTATCGTAACTTTAACTGATGACATGATAGATATAATAACATTAGATATCTGCACAAACTTTTAAACTATTAATACAATTTGAATGTATCCTAATTTTAAATACATGATTGATACATGAACACATTCGATAATTGTATAATAACATAGTAAATATAATATATAATGTAATTTCAAAACAATAACAAAGTTACATAATATATTATGTGACATATCAATTCCATTAAAGTTCTACTCTCATAAGATAGGTAGGCAGTTTTATTGCAGATATACATATTATATTAAGCAATCAGTCAATAGGAATAATGTCAGAGTAATAGATATACTGATAACAGTTAAGTACGTGCTGAGTTATGTGTGTGTCATCGCAGATCACGCTGTGCACCGTGGGATATGGCGACATGGTGCCTCAAACCTGGCAGGGGAAATTCATCGCCTCCTTCTGTGCTCTGTTGGGAATATCGTTCTTCGCGCTACCCGCCGTGAGAAATACTTACGCTACCTAATTGATTTATTCAATCAGTTCTTGTAAGCCTAGAACATTCCCGAACTAAAATAGCTACAATTCAATCCCAATAGATATCAGATCGTAAATATATCACGTCTCTACTTTCAATTTATCCACACACTATGTATTGCTCATGAATAAGTAATAGATAAATGTTCATAAATATATCTCACGTACCTTATACGTAATATTTATTGATATAACAGGAAGCTAAGTAATAAATATGTATCAAATATGTCATGAACAGGGTATACTGGGATCTGGATTTGCGCTCAAAGTTCAGCAGCAACAACGACAGAAACATATGATCCGGAGACGACAGCCAGCCGCCACGCTCATACAAGCCCTGTGGAGATGCTATGCGGCAGATGAACACTCCATGAGTGTTGCCACCTGGAAGATACATCAAGTTCCTCTGCCAAGTCCACAAACCAGGTGAAATTATGGCTTGTTTTGTTAGAGAAAAACGAACCTCAAAAAAAGTCTGGGACTTTAATTATCGTAGACTCTAGCAGATCACTTGGGCTAGGGTTTCGTAGGATACAGTAGCGCGTTACCACAGACAACGGAATGCGAAAATTTATTGCTCAAGCTCTTGGACAAGTCAGTGCAGGAGAGACCTGCTGACCTCTTTTCTAAATAATGTGAAAGGGAAATTTATAAAAAGGGCTACCGCAGTTCAGAGCGTTATATGACCGATGATATTCATGGGCGTTAGCAAGAAGACCATCTCGCCTTTGCTAACAACAGGAGAAAAATCAATCTAACATTCTTTTGAGTATTGTTGATATCATCTAAAGACGTAGAAATATATTTTCTGATGATGCAACAAAATATTATTAAACAGACAATTAATTAATCATTTCTAAAACTATTTTGAACAACACTTAAATGTAAACAATGTGTAGTGACAATAATGGGTATATTTGACAGCCGGGTGATGAGCGCATCTTTCAAGAACAATGCATCGTTTGTGTCGCGGTTGCCGACTATCCGCCGTCACAAGAGCACCTCCCTGCACTCCCCGGCGCCACACTCAAAGCCCGCGCATAGATACGATGTCAATGCCAGCGCTGAAAATCTTGGTAAGCATCTTACCCCTTTTCTTATACTTACTAGAAATAAAACACTTACATTTGTGTTGTATTTACCTCTATGTCAAAGTTTATCATTAATTAACGTGTACGGTTAATTAAAAGTACAGCAACTATGAAAATACATGAACAATGACAAAATACATTGAATCAGCACATTCAACTATCGTGTTTAACAAAATCTTGTATCCACCATATCAACAATATTAACAAGAGAAAGTAATTACCGGACGTTTTACTCTCACTCATTTTCATTTCGATTGAATATGTAACATTCTTAGCTATGTTAACACAGCATGGATTTTAATGACAATTTCGTTGATAAAAATTTATTTATACAATGAACATTTGGATGCCTACTACAAACAAGAATATAAAATCAATAACAGGAACTCAAATTGGCTGTAACTATCAAACAACAACAACAAATAAAAAGAAAACAAAATGAAGAACGTAATCGAAAACGACATCACGACCGCAAAAATAGTAAACATCGCAAAGTAAGACAGTTTGAGATAAAAATCAATACTAAACAATACATATAAAACGATCGCAGCCACATTCATCATCCACATTCAAAAAGCTATTAACGTCGTGCACTCGAGTCGCAACTTTTTTAAATTGCCAACACAACAAAAAAGGACAAATAATAATCCACACCCTCAAAATTGAGGAGCCGTTTTAATTAGCGCAGTGTTGTGCAGAGTTTGTGACGTGTGAAGAGTTTAGTGGAATGGAGTGTGATGTCATTTATTGCCCTGTTCCGTAGATAATCATACGTCGGGCGGGGACCGCGCGTGTTGTCTACTACATTGTTGGAAAAGCTGCTTTAAAGGTTCTGTTATAAATATTTTAGACGGCACTATGGCATGACAATATTACAGTCGATAAACTTCTGCTGCGTTTCTTGTTGATTCTTATTAGTAAATACTTTCCGGAAATATGTGAATACACGAAAAGCGAACATGTTGACGTAGCTTTGACCCCGGACTGAATGTCAACCTTCCGGCGATAATGACTACGTCTCCTAGCTCCAGACACGATTGCTGACATCCTACTTACCTTCTACTTCTTTCTATTATTTTTCACTTTTTTTGAAATAAAAATGCACCCGCGTAGAAATTAATATCGCTTCGAAAATTTTACAGTACTACTTGTTTCGCAATAAGAAGCTTCATATACATTTGACGAAGTGGCTTCTACATAAAATCGCTTCCGCGTAATGTAAGTGCTAAAGTTAGTTAAGATATAAGAAAAAAATATTTTCCATGGACTGCAAGGATTGAATTCATTTAGCATCATAGATCGCGGTTCACACAATGAATTTCCAGATTATACAAGCGACCTCATGTTACTGGAATGGCTTCCTTCAGAGCTTGTTATTTAAGTTCGATTACGTATGTTAAATAAATAATAACTCAGTATTTACACTGCTTTGCATTTTTTATTATGCATGCCAGATAGTTCATAGGAAAACTGTAAAATATTCATAGGTAACTTTATTATTACGACAGTTTGTGTTCGTAAGGAATTGGTTAATTAATAATTTATTAGGTGATAACATTATCTAGATGAATACCTACCTACTATCAAACCACTTTGATATTAGGCATGTAACCTAAAAGATTCCGCCTCTCTTTATTTTAAATAAGAGAAATACAGTAAATAAAACAGTTTACTGTATTTCTCTTAGTTTTTATAATAAATTGTTCAATAGAAGTAGAAAAGTGACAATGTTTAGACAAGATTTATCGTAATATATGGTAAATACACAGCTATTGACCATCTGAAGGTTGTCAATACGCTACGGAAAGATATGATTGATTACATTTTAAACGCCTGTAAGTACAGAAATCTAATTAACTTTGAACAATACAAAATAAAATAATATACAAATATGTGTATTTTCATGTACAGTATTTACACAGATGCATTTTAAATAATTATATACTTTTGTCGTTTTAGTCAAATTAAAACATTAGGTACCTTCTGAATCGAAAGTATCCACTTAAAATGGTCAGTGTCTTTATATCATTTCACAAATAGACTTAATCCCAAAAAATAGTGGGCCTAATGGATTTCTCTCAAACCATAAAACACACGACCAATGAAATAAGAACGTTCATAGTAAAACGAAAATGACTTAACTCTATGACTATTTTCTAGTCCCAAAACATGTAAAGCTAATAAGTTTAACAACTTTCAGTGTCATAAAAACACAATAATTTATTTTCTGTGAGGAACAGCCATGAGTTATTTATTTACATTCACGCCCCTTACCGAACAGTAGATAGCAACCTCACTATCGCCTTCGTATGCGAATTTACTAATTCGAAACAAAACAAAAATGATCGAAAATAATTTGAATACAGAAGGATTATTTAAACATTATACTAATTGTATCGATTTTATACGTAACTTGAAATTTACCTTTATTTCGTGTAGCAAATATATTTTTTTCATAACGAACACCAAAAATATTAAAGCTAAGGCTCCTCAATGACCTTAGTTCTCTGCATATCAATCAAAATATGTATGACTATGGTGTGTTTTAACGGCGTGACTAATGATAATTATCAGTTAAATATTATATATGGATATTACTGCTTTATATTTAGGTACTACAAGCTACATTCATAAAGCGTTAGCACATTAGCTAGAAAGAGACGAAGAATGGATCGATAGTTCACCCGAGACATTAAATGGCAACCGCTGCATTGACCTTATTATTTAGGTGTTTCTATGATGTTGTTAGTAGAATTAAAAAGTTTAATTATAACTAAACTAAGTAAGTAATCGGTCTCTTTTCAAATATTTATAATACGATGTAGCTTTATATTTCTACGGACAATAGACATAATTACAAATCATTTTCTTTCTAATTTAATGTCTTAATCAACGGAAAAGTGTTACGATACGTGAAAACATAAAGTCACTTCTCATCACCCCTCAGCGGTCTCATAATACTAATGACTAGGTTCCACTTGAAAGCGGGTATAAAGGGATTCCCAACCCGAGACGTTTTCCACGGCCCTGTAATATAAAACAAGATGAAAGACGAATCCTACTTAGCATAAGCTACACAGCGTCGCAGATTTTATTCAAATTATATTATTTAGATAAGCTCATCGGATAATAGACAGCTAAACGGCTTTATTTTTATAAAAATATTATATTAGATGGATTTTTTTTAAATTAACACTCCGATAACTAACACATTTAAGGAAATGATGTCCTTATATTCGCATTTCAGCTATTAGTCCAATTAAATGTATTTAAAGGTTAGTTACTTTGTTTACGGGAATAAATATACTAGACTTTAATAATGAGTTTAAAAACTATATATATATACCTACCTACAAACTATGAATAAAGCTGTTATATTTTCAGTCCCAACCAAATAAATTAATTGTACTTAAATAAAAGCTTCTGTCGATTCAAGGCGCAATAGACACTACAATTACAATCAATCACTCGAAGGTCTCATAGATTACATATAACAGATTTGTGGAGTCTTTTTCCTATAATCTGTTTAGTTCCACGTTAGCGTCGACACTCAAACAACGGAAAGGAGATTTAGTTAAAAGTGGTATATAACCAAGTATGGGTCCAGTGTTGAAGTGAGCATGTGTGGCTTGGCAGGCGCGACAAATGGCCGCACAGGGCGCCCGCGGCCCGTCAACCCGTCACACAGCGAGGAATCAGTAGCGGAAACGGCACTCTCCAAGAAAAACTCTGATGGTAAGAAGTGGACAAGCCAACAATATCTACAAATAGCTGTATTTCGTATTAGACAAAACTGTTTGTCGTTGAGATGCTCTTTCTGTCGCTTTCGAGTAGATTAACATTCTTCACTAGGTGTATGTACATACATGTGTAGTGTATGTGGTTTGATGGGGTTGTGTAAATTTCAAACACATGCACTACTTTCTAACACATAGAATGTATCACTGAAAATTACACTTAGATGTATTGATTGTGTATAAATATATCAACTAACTCAATAGCTCTCGACACGTGCTTCATACATCTAGATATTAAACAGTAAGGAACAATGTCTTCATATTCGTTCATCAATAAGTATGTTGTAAGCTACCTTTCGAATGCACTAATTTCTGTTAGAAATATCAACTACAGTAACATACTTCCACGATAATTGTTTATGAATGAGTACTTAGCTATGTAGTTTGTAGACCATTTCATTCAAGTAACAACATTTTATAGAATGAGTATGCATTTTATAGGTGAATGTATCCAACTTCTAAAGTATAAAATGTTGTAAATCAATCACGTATTTTTATGTACATATCTATAACCAATAACTTGTATGTCAATATACCTAAATAAATTTCTGTACTACAAGCATGTAAAAACAATACAAATATTATATAGTACTTCTAAGGCACAATAACGCATGCAACAATATGGAAATGCAATGTGTGGACTGTGGACATGAATTTATCTAATATTGCAAATATACAATTCATACCTACATATACCTAAGTATGTAGGTACTTTTAACACGCACTGTGCAACACATTTGTTCGGATAATTGTTGATTTGAGTGTAAATGTAGACTTATATCTAGTATTCAATCGAAACGCATAGAGAATATTGTTGATACCTAAATATTTTACTTGCTTAAATATTTCGTAATAAATCGATGGCTGTGTTTGCTGTGGACTCGTGGACACGGACGTGTTTTTCGAGAATACGTGTATCTGGTAATACTTTTCTGAGGTGGATAGAAGTCGTGCTACTACCGCTAGTTTTTTTCGTGAATTCGATGATTATTAAGTGGGTTTCATAGGGATTGGTTCGGCCGCCCATGCTGTAGATGTACTTGGGCCATCGTTGATCCGTCGAACGCCTTCATTCTTTGACGTTCCCGCACCGCTTCACCGCTTGGATTGCTCTTGAGAAGCCTTTTCCAACCGTACACGATCTCCATATTTTAACTTGGCTTTTTAATCAGTTTAGGCTGACATCATATAGTTTAACTTTTTTACTTTTACATCTTAAGTATAGTAGCTGTTACCCGCGACTTCGTACGCTTAAAATATTTACTAACATTGGTAAAACCCTTCATTTTGGAATATGTTTTTAAAGATATAGCATTTTGCATGTTAATGCCATGCACAAATTGACAGCCAACTTGCAGAGTTTTGAAAGTTGGTTGTTTTGTGAATTCTACCACGAGTTAGATGTTGTATAATATTCATCATCTGACTATAAGATACTGAAACAGCAAAATGTAAACGCAGTGACAGAACCACAAAAAAGGTTCCTCCAGTAGGTCTAAGATATCATAACAGTTCTTAGCTTAGCATCTCTTCTTAGTTGACTTCTCCTGCCTATAAAATACATGTCTGCCAAATACCAGTTTTTTTTATTTTAAAAATTCAAGTGAATACTTGAAAGAAACAACTATATTTTGACCACCTTAAGACGTCCCTGTGAAGCAGTGGCGTAGCTAGGTAACCAAAGACCCTGCGGCAAAAAATAAACTAGGACCCCAACTAAACTATTTAAAATCGTTTGTTCCCTATTCGTGTTCTTAAAATTTTTCGTTCGTAAAATTAGTTGGGGGGCCCATATGAAGGGTAAAGATTTCTCACAAAAGAAACAAAAATGCTTTAAACGGGAAAATCCCACAATAACTCGCGCACCGAGGGTTCCGTAAGCAAACAAACTTGTATATGTCCATCTCGCGAATCAATTCTCAAGGACTTTTGCCCGTCCTTTTCGAAAGACAAACTTAACTCTGCGGTTGCGATGTACGACAAAGTGAACAATCCAATCGCAAAATATAAGTTTGTAATCACAAAAACTTTTTGTTTATGTGATATAACAACAAATTAACGACTTTCGGATTTTTTCCTTCACTTGTGCTGTCAGACCTTGCTTCTTACCAAATTTCATGATTCTAGGTAAATGGGAAGTACCCTATTGGTTTTCGACCCAAAACCTATAGGGTACTTCCGGTTGATCTAGAATTGTCAATTTTGGTTAAAAGCAAGGTCTTATAGCACAAGTAAAGGGAAAATTCCGAAAAATAAAAAAAGTTGAAAATGAAGGTAAATTACTTACAAGTTCGAAAATCTAAATTTACTATTTATATTTACTATTTTGTTGACTCGGGACCTTGATTTTTATACACCTAATAGGGGCTATAGACCTCAGTATCTGGTATAAATTTCAACTTGCTAGGTCCACCCGTTCCTGAGAAAATCGGTGGTGACACACGGACAGACGGACAAGAGAGTGATCTTATAAGGGTTCCTTTTTTTACCTTTTGAGGTACGGAACCTTAAAAAGAGATTGCTTTTTTTTTACTTTTGTCATTTCTGAAGTAAAAACTCTCTATGGCACGTATGACAGTTTTTTTTATATGTTTTTTCCCGGGAAGCACGAGATTAAGTGACATTGTGGATAACATTTTACAAATTTTTGCTTACACACGTTATGGGCCCCTGTAGCCCGGGGGCCCCGTATCATTGATACGGTTGAAACGGGCGGTAGCTACGCCCCCGGTCATACTCCATATTCAAGTTATCAAGTACGCAATTTAATATAAATAGTGGTTTAGTTACAACTCTAGTACAAACCTGATAACTTCTGGTTCTAAAAAATCAGGTTTATTTATATTCCGAATGCGGGCGAAATTTTCACTAGTTCAATTTATAGTTTGTAAGTCAAAGTCCGAGGGGCCCCCTGAGCTTAGGGGCCCCGGGGCACTGCCTCGTCTAGCCCTCCGATAGCTACGCCACTCTTGTGAAGAAATGTCTTAAGATCCTATTTATTATTTAACATTGTACCTAAGCATAATAACTCAACCTGTATCTGACTAGTACATAAGGCACACTGAAAGCTCTGCGCTCCTTCCTGGCCGCTCATAAATGTTTGAATTTTGAATGTTATATTTTTTAAAACTAGGAAACTTAACCAATGATTAAAAAAAATCACGTATCAATTGTTTTTATCACAAGATGAAGTTCGTCGTCCGTAGCAAAAATGGAATTAACGCGAGAAGATTTTTGTTGTTGGCGATGTTTTTTTATGATTTTAAAAGTTCACTGACTCCGCAAGACTGCACTGCTCGTCTTCAAAACGCGTGGGAGGGAAGCACCTCATTTGAACACCGTAAGGCGTTGGTAAGGCGTTCAAATGCTGTGTATGACATTGTGACAGGTGATGAAACAGGAGAGAAAGCAACCGTCTTCTGTATGGGTGTTCGAAGGTGATAGCAAACCAACAAAATTGAGGCAGGCGAGAAACGTGGGCGTGCGGCGCACACCACGAACAAGACAAAGTCATTTTTGGCTTTTGAAAAGGTAGAGCTAGTGACCCATCCCACACATAGTCCACATTTTTTAGAAATTTATTTTCCCAAAAATTTAAGATTTGATAAGAGGGATGATATTTATGAGGCCGGAAGAGGCCGTGATAGCTTTCAACCAGCACGTGAAAAACATACTCTTAGACCAATGGTCCTTATATTTTCAAAAATGGTTTGACCGAAAGAAAAAGTGTTTATAATGTAATGGAGAATACTTTGAAAAGCAGTAAATATATTACTTTACATGTAAATTGTTTTATTAATGAGTTAAAACTTTCAGTGTACCCCACGTAGCAAAAACCAAAAACATTATCATAAAAATGCGAAAGCTCTTGGACTCCCTTAAACTGACCCTATAGTAAATCCGTTCTTGGCTGGCGTGTGCTACCTATAAACTATCTGTCAGTCAAATTTCAGGTCTCTAGTACAAAAACCCAAGAACTTTCATGTAAACTTGCGAGAGCCCTTAGACCATCTTAATCCGGCCTTATCGCAAACTCCGTTCTAAACTCTGGTACAAAAAAAATCAAGGAATTCCACACAAACTTTCTAGAATCCTTATACTTCCCTAATCTGGCATCTAAATGTCACAATATCTGTTCTCAACTGACGTGCTCTTTCTATAAACTACTTCCTTGTCGAATTTCAGGTCTTAGGTACAAAAAATATAAACTTGCAATTGCCCTTAGACCTCCTTAATTTGGCCCTGTCCCAAAATCTTTTCTAAGCTGATGTGTCCTACCTATAAACTACCTTCCCGGCAAGTCTCTGGACTCTAGTACAAAAAACCAAGGACTTTCATACGAACTTGCGAGAACCCTTAGACTTCATTAATCCGCCCCTGTCGCAATATCCGTTCATAGCTGACGTCTCCCAGTCATAAGCCACCTCCCTGCCAAATTTCATCTTCATAGAGTAATTTTCCAGATTTCGTGATTAGTCATTAGATGAATGAGTGAGTGAGTATCCTTTCGTTTTTAAATATATAAAAGACAGATATTGACTTTAACTATTTTACACTAACATTTTCTATACGCAATCGCAATCTATACTAAATTACGTGACGCAACGAACGACCTCACTACCACTATGAAAACAAATTTGAAGACGTGTTCACGTCAAAACTTATACATATATGTATTTTGTAACCGAGAGGCTCAACTACATAAATTAATGGTGATTGTTTTTATTCCGTTATATATATATATAGTTTAAAGTCGATGTTTACTCATTAAGAAATGAATAATTTGATGCGTAACTGACAACTCTATCCCAGCGAAGTATAAGTTATATGTGCTCGGTACGTAGATACCTTCCACGTTTGAGAGTTCAATTTTTAGAGAGGTTTTCTACTCAATCCCAAAGAGCCGATTTTTCTGTTCGTTGTAAAGATCATGTAAGACATTGTAGGAACTCCATTCATCCCCTCTAATGGAACCCGCCCACCCTATCACCGTTTCACTATGTGTGTTTTTTCGAGACGAAACGTAGATAGATAATTTTAGTAACATGAGTTTTATTTCTGATTTTTTCCTAAAATCTTGATTGAATTGTTGCGCTGCTTATCGGTGCTATTTAATATATTTTATTATTATATAATTATTATAATATATTATAATTAAGTATTATATGTTTATTGAATACAATTTCCAAATCAGGAATAATCCAAAATCAAACTATCGGAGTACGTAAAGATCTACTTATGTACAAGGTTTACATTTATCTTACAGCTTTTGTATCTCTTTACACTAAAATTAAGGGATTCAGTAGTTCGGCACATACTGCTATAAAGAGCAACAACAGCATCCCCAAAAATACATTTTTTTAATGAAAGCTTGAAAACATACATTTGTAATTATTTTCAAGTTAGTTATCGTTTTTTAATTAGCATACTACACTAAAAGTAAAAGATTTAAGGAAATTACTTGAGAAAGTGAAGTATTTCGTCACTAACCGTTATTCCATACATGTTTATACAGAATTTAAAGTTTTGACGTTTAATAATTGACTGATTAAACGGTAATATGAGAGTATTATCTGTGTATCGACACTGCTTCCTTTTATTTCAAAAGAAAATCTGCAGGAAATAACGTGACGTGCAATTGTTTTTTCTCCGTAATTGAGCATTTAGTATACCTATTTTACATAATTATAGATTAATCATATGGATAAAAAAGGGTGAACAACAAATATGATAGCAATATTTACGAAGGCTGAGGCCGCCCAAGCGTAGGTAACGCTAAAAGCCGAACGCTTGACGGCGAATTAACAAATTGTCGGAATCTGTGCAATTGTGTACATTATTTACTTTCAAGATGATCGATAAATTTATTTATCGAAATGATTATATATATTATATTAGCATTTAGGGAACGCCAAATACATGTTTAAATCGGAGCTACGCCCACTGGAATAATTCTACACAAGATTTTCATTAAACAGAATTACTAACATGGTATTCGTTTTCTGAGAAGGCTGCTGTTAATGCTCTATGTGGTGAAGCTTGCGATTTGGTTGGGTTTCCGATGTCTGTAGTACTATGGGCACTGCTAACATAAAATAATTTTAGATACCTACATTTGATTTCTCGTTTCTGTTCACCTCACTACCGTCCATCCAATAGGTGCGTTGGCCGTTTTTGCTTTACTAATTTTTTTTTTACTACTACCAAATAATATGTAGACTTTATGATTGACAATTTTGGATTTTCTCTTCTATGAAATAGTCCTGGGTGTGTTTGTTCATTCATCCGATTCAGTGCAATAACTATATTGATACAGTATTCAGACATATCTTTAGTACTGTTACGGCCGGTTCAATCTAATCAATATAGGTCTAGCAGGCCCTACTCAAAAGGAAGGGTGAATGTGATTGATAACACATTCGTGACGTCACTGGAATGACGCTTGTTGATAGGCATCGGTCACTGCATACCTACCATCAAACCGGCTGAATGATATTATTTGTCAACTTAGTTCTATAAAAAAATATTGTTACAAGTATACATTCATGCTGACTTAAATTCCAAAAGTTTCGTTTGTAAAGCTATTAATGTCACTTGATTTTGATTTGTTGACTGGGTTGGAATTAGCGGCCAGGAACATCGCAATGAAGGTTTTTGGGTCACAATGGTGGCAAGATTCGCTATAACTGGCAGACACTTAATTATTGTACGTGCGTGCGTTACGTGCGTGCGTGCGTGAGGAGCGAGACAATGGTATACGCTTTCTTAGTCACTCTTTAGTAACCCAACCAACCCAAAACCTTAACTTCAGCCCGGTTAATTAAAAATAATTTTGCAATTTTGAAAGGCATAGAAAGTATTGTAAAGCATACTAAGCACTATGCGAAAGTAGTCGCCGGCAACATTTAAGGCCGATCCACACATATCAGTGCAGTCACAGTTCCGGCACAGTACCGGCACTGTTCCGTATCAGTGCTGCAGTGATGCGGCAGTGCTTCAATTCACACATGTCAGTACTCATTTCTCTACGGATCTTCAGGCAAAACGTGTGCGATGTAGATTGTTGCTATGGCTCTATTCAATAATACGGAACTGGCAATATATCCATTACTTTAGACAAATAAGAAAAGCAGCATCAAGGAAAAGATAAGAAAAAGAAGAAAAAGAGACTTGTTGGGCGAACAATTGCTTTTGTATCCATGTACTTTGCATTAGACAAATCATACAAAACAATATTTTCACGAACCAATTCGATCAATCGCTCGTCCACCATTTTGGTTGTTATGCAGCGGCGTCCGTGATCCGACAAAAAATATCGTCGTTGACGATTACGTCCGTGATTGCCGACGCCGGTACTGTCATTAAGAGCACTGTGCCGTCACTGACACTGACAGGTGTTGATGCGTTCATAGAGAATGTATGAAAGAATAATTATTACGGTGGCGGTACTGTGTCGGAACTGTGACTTCACTGATATGTGTGAATGAGCCTTTAGCGTGACATGATTCCTGGCCAGCACACTTCAATAAACATACTAAGTCTTCATTTAAGGTGTCATATATTTATAACATTGCTGATGTTACTAATGTTTAAAGGCACCGTCATCTTTTAAGGTCTGTCCAAGTCATGTGCTACCTGCCTGTTTCTGCTAAAACTTTAAATGTTGTATGAACTTGGCCACCATATTTGGTGACACCGACTAATTGGAAAAGAGTAAAATCGCCTTTTCCAACTTAAAGAAAGTTCGTGGCACTGATAGGCTCGTTCTTTGACTGGAAACCAAGATCAGGCAGGATGTTGGTCTGTGTCATCATTTTCCAACGAATTGGCGGATAGTACAGCTGTTTTATTCCTCTATCCCGGATACCATAGAATTAAAGGACATAAAATACACTGAGAGGCAGATGAATATCCGTGAATAAAAGACATGATCATTGTCACGAAGTGATAAACATTTGAATAGTCGTACTGATATGTAGTTGGACATGGGATAAGCTATGCTCAAGGGCTTTCATTGTGGAGACGAGTGGCCGGAGAGCTTAACGTTTTTCTTCAAAGCCAAATCCTTTCGAAGGCTGGAATAAAATTTGCGGAATATGTTATATAATCCCTGATAGGTATTTATCCCATTCCGTCACGAATGGGATAAATACCTATCTTATAATTTTTTTTTATTGCAAAATATATCGAAAAAACTGCTTATAATATGACACATGTTTAATACTTATGGACTGGCCTGTTTGCCTAGTGACCCTGACTGCTACGCCATAGGTCGTGGGTTCGATTCCCACCCGAGTCTGGGTGTTCTTTGTGTCCGTTGTTTGTATGTTTGTAAAGTCCCACGCGACACAGGAGTAATTCCTAATGCGGAAGTTGTTTTTTAAAAAAAAAAGTGTCTTAATATGTTTTTGGTTAAAAAAATAATAACAATAACAAACTTTATAAAATTTAATAATGTGATATTGATGTCGAAAGTTGTCGTTTAAAAATAACTGACATGTAGAGTAAAGTACTCAAGGCGCTTTTTCACGAGTCAAGTTTAATTAATCGATTTAGTTCATCAACAAAAGTAGAATATGACTTAAATCAGTTTTTATTCACATTTTTCACCATAAAATGTTTCAATTCATTTCATTTTCAACTCAGTTTAATTTAATTCCGTTGAAAATGTCATCGAAAGCACTTGTGCATGAAATTGAAGAAAAGTATAATAACTGTTTTGTTAAAAGAAGAACTAAAAACAGTTATAGTTAATACGTGTAACAATCGTAATAAACGTCGTTTTTGGGTGAGACAATGGATATTAAGAAGAAATCGATTTGGAGCATCAGATACGTAACGTAAAGGAACTAGCAGTAGAGGATAAAGAAGGATAATATATTAATTAATTACACTGTTCACACCTGTCGAGACAGTTTTCAACTGGAAAGGAATTGGCAAACAACTCATACCTTGAACGAAAAAATTTGATTCGGTCAAACTTTTTTTGATAAACTAAAAAGTTGTTCAAATATATTGAAACAGAGGTTCTCAGTACAGACTTCATTCAACTTTTCTTGATGAACTATAATCCTTCAAATTAACTTGACTCGTAAGAACCCGCCTTTTAGGTCTATTGCTACCCATACACGCTGATATTGCACGCCGTCTGTGCTGAATTGGTGTAGCAAAATTCGAACTTGTAGTAACGCGAAATTCAGTTTTGGCTTTGCGATATTGAAAGATACAATTAAGTAGATGAACACATGTTTGAAAAGCGATATATTAGCATGTTCCTTCTAACGGACTATGTCAACAATGGATCGTGGACGTTCTGCTCCAAATATTCGCAGTTGCGTTTTTCTAATCTGATTGATAACTTAACCGATGACATGATAATAATTTGAAATTGGCACGCCATGGAGTTAAAAATATTATTCCCCGAAAAAATATGGTACCCACTTTCCTCAAAAGATCGGAGTTGAATATTAAAAGACGATGAAATATGCTATTATATGTTGACAAAGAGCATTAACATCAAATTTCAAATAAATCTGACCATAAAAACATTTCTCCTATAAAGTTCGCGACCCCTTTAGTTCCTCATAGGCATTAAATTTAAAAAATAATAATGGCTAAGTAGACTTAAAAACAGGTAAGTCAATTGTAAACACTATTGACACCACTTTATCATTATGAATAAAAAAACCTGCCTAAACCTACGGTCAATCAGTAGAATATTATTAAATTTATACAGCGTTATAGGTCAGACATATTTTCGCAATCTTTATTTCCAACGAGTGACGTTAACTCTTTAGCCACTTGCCATACTAAAATATGGGTTAAAATGATGATAGTATATAATGACAGCAAATCAATAGTTAGTGTAATTAGGGAGTAGGAACACGCAAGACTTGTGACACAGCCCAGCTTTGTGGGGACCCAGTTAAGCGGAAATGGAACGCGGAAACCAACTTTTATCAGTTAACAGTTTTTTTTTTTTTATTTAAAACGTAGTCTACTTTGTGATTATATTGAACGGAATGCCCCATGAAAGGCCGAGTTTTTATTGCAGCTTATGAATGTATAATGATTATTAGGTATGGCATGTAGTTATAATAGTACGACTTAAATCTTCTTGGAATTAAATTAATGTCATGGCATATATGATATTCAATTTCGCCTACATATCATAAATTTTTGTAAAAAAGCGTACCGGAATTTAGGGATGGTTTTGCGTCAAGCCAATAATTTTACAAACATCGGGGCTCTGAAAGCACTATATGAGGCGCTAGTTAAGAGTGCAAGTGCAACGCAGTAATTTGGTCACAACATGAGGAAAAATACAAACTAATGTTAGAACGCATCCAGAACAATTTTATTAGGTTCATATATTTAAAACAGTACGGGGTGTATCCAGGATACCCACTGATATACCCTACCCTATTCGTATTAGGTATGACGGGATATTACAGACTCGAAGTAAGAAGGGAGGTAGCTCTTGTCACCTACCTGTTTAATACACAATCCGAGTGTCCTGGAAACACTCCACTGGTGTGAACCGGATGAGTTTGTTGGGCGGCGACGGCGACCACCGTTACTGCTGGTACCGCGAGCACGCACCGCACGCGGGCGCTCAACACGATAACAAACGAAATTGATATTTTTTCATGTGCATTGAACGAATTCATACGAGTTGCGTATTATGTAGTGTCAAGTATGTGATTAAGTTTGTTTGTCTGTTTAATATTGATTTTTGTCTGTACACTATTGCGAATCTATTGTATTAGGTAATAATCTGTAAAATAGATAGAGGTATAGAAATAAATAAATAAATAATAATTTAGTTAATTACCGGAACAGTATCTACTAAGCCGATTTGATTTTTTTATATTGCTATTACCATTTTCTTATGTATTTTCTTCTTTAAAAATTGATTCAATTAATTTTTAAATCCTGTGGAATAAGACATCAGCTTTGTCATCAAAGCTAAATACCGACTTTGATTTTAGTTTTATAAGAGATTACTCATTTGAATCAAACTTGTTTACAACGTAGTATATAGGTTATACACGTACGCTTCTTTATTCTGTAAAAATAGTATAAAACCGAAAAAAGTGGCTAATACAAGTAACTACTAACACAGATGTGCAAGGATAGACATATTACCGCGGTCGGATTAAGTTACAAAGACTTCCTCTTGCAAAAAGAGACAATGGAGCGCATCTGGTAAGAAGCGCGTTATTCCTCCCTTAATTCTGACCCAGGAGGCAATGGATCTGATTTATTATAAGAACAATAATGGTGGTGAAACCGTAGAGGAAGCTCGAGAGATATGTAAGGAAAGAATCAAGTGGCTGACTGCGGAAGGAGAAGACGTGAGTTTACGTATGTACCGTACCGTATGTGTTTACCGCTTACCGCTTTTGCCCGCTGTGACCTGGTCGTATGTCTCTGGTAATATGGGGGACCTATCCAGTGAAATGACTAGTAACCATCTGCCAGAGCTTAAGGAGAATAATAAGTGTTGAAGGCAGACGCCGATTTTTCCAATAATTTATAATTGAACTAGTCCATTTATGCCCTAAACCTATGGTCCAGTTCTAATTTGCTTCGGACAGATTTGGGCCTTTTATTTGGAAATCATCAACGTTTCAAACGAACGAGTGTATTTAAAAAGAAAAGACGGCTAGTCACAAAACAACAAATAACGTTAAATACTGCAACCTGCAGTACCAGGCGAAGAAGATTTTATGTATTTTTATTTTTAACTAGCGACCCACCCCCGCTTCCCACCGTGCAATGTAGATACTAATGTGGTGAACAATTATCGTCATATGATTATATAAATTAACACAAAACAATGTGAAACTATTAGTATAAACCTTCCTCTTGAATCGCTCCATCTATTGGTTTAAAAGATCTAAGCGTACAGACGGCGGAAGCGACTTTGTTTTATACTATGTAGAGAAGATAAGATCATCTCATAGTAATAAAAATCAAAGTTTGTTTGTTTTTTTGTATATTTGTTTGTGCGCTGCCAGCCAAGGATATAGTGTACCTTTCATCTAGAGACACAAAATATTCTCGAAGGATGGAAATATTGCTTTTGCGCGAGCGAAGCCGCGCTCAAAAGCTAGTTTACGATAAAGAATTCAAAGTTGCAACTTCAAATTTCCCTCCATCTTTTATTTCGAAGTAAATGTAATTATCGAGTCTCACTAAAATTGGAATCTATCTATATGGATTTGATAAAAAATTGGGTATTTAGAATTTTTTTTAAGTTAATTTATCCCACGTATAAAATCATAAAACAAAACAGTACAAAAAGCACTAAACGAACCGAATATTTATCTCTTTTTGTACACAAGAGTCTAAAATTTTGCAAAACACTTAGATACATAGACGGCACCGAATATAATATTATTGATGACTAAATTGATATATGAACTGATATGTACCTATAGAATGTACATATATGCATATATGTATGAATTTGATTTTTAATACCGGCTAGTGTAAAGTAAAGATTTTCTTAAATCAGTATTTTTCACCGCCGCGAAATGACGACTCTAGATTTTCAACAGCCGTTAGATTTTATTTTCTATGATGCTTTTTATTTAACTATGAAAATATTGAAATCTGGGTTATTTCCAAATACGAGTTCCTCCGTGTAGCAGAGACGGATGTAATATTAACGACGTGTATGGACCAATACCTTTGGTATGTGTTTTTACAGTTTTCGTTTACTATGAATGTTATCGAATCTTCCCTACGTATATTGCTTTAGTTAACCACCGTTTTCGCCGTTCTGGAAATTTAGCTCTCAGAGATGAGTTTGACCGAAAACGAATATCCATATTGAAATGTAAAGCCATAGTGCAGGCAAATTCATGTCAAACCACGTTGGATTAGGAGCAGGGTTCAACGTAAACAATAGATAAAAGAAATATTTTATGTCAAATTTCAAAGATAAAAAAGATCGACAACTTACTGACCAAAGTGACCAACAAAAACAAAATAGCATTGAAGCGTATCAAAGCTACAGGTGTTACGACTGGAGAGTCCCCGTCACCCACCAGACCTTTTTTTCATAGAGAACTTTTTAAAGGGCCACAATTTCAAGGCCAAAAGGCCGTGAAAGCGCGTTTAAACTTAAAATGGCAAAAGTGTATTGACAATAATACCACCATACCAAATAACCAATACTTCCACTATCTAAATAAATGTTTGTGACTAAACTTATGTCTGTAAAATAGTCTCAACGTCATATTCATTTTGAAAGATCTACTTTTGACCCACTTGATCTAATATAAAGATTAAAAAATCCAAACCAAATGTTCAAGTCGTGACCGAGTACCTAATATCATAAAAAACATACGCGAATAACATAACTTCAATTTTCAGGAGCATCATGCTCAAAGTCAGCATTAAAGTTTAAAAAAAAATGTTATTCAGAAAGTTTTGAAGCCCATTGAACTTAACAAAAATCTAAAATGATGTCAGGTTTATATTAAATATTTTGTGAAATATAATGATATTATATTTTATGTAAAGTGAATGAAGATTATAAAAACATGACAACGAGTTCACTAGTGTAACGATTAGTGTGTTAATTTTATAGGGTCCGTACCAAATCTAAACCGCATTGCGTTAAACCACGACACCATAGCATGGAGGTACGTAGGCATATGTGTATATATACCTATACATCGTAAGGTTGGTCAATTATGCGGTTAGCCACATAGCCTTGCGATACGACGACGTACATACAACACGACGTTGAAGTAATATGTATAAAGATGTATAAAGGTACTGTCAGCAACGTAAATAATTTGAAAGTGTATTTGTTTGCTTGTTTTTTTTGTCAGTTTACGACATTATTAATTGTGTTTTATTTCTCTTTTACGAAAATAAAAATATACAAAATTTATTTTTATAAAATGTACCTACTCTAATTCACTGACTACTGATGACAAGCGAATAATGCTAGGAATTTATTTATTAATGAGTAGATAGTTAGTCACCTATTATTACTAATATTGGATCCTTATGTGGTTCAATATAGGAAATATAGTATTTTTTTAATTAAGTATACTTTACACTTTCAGTATTTGTATTTGAAGTTGATGATTTTATGTAATAGACGCCTTGAACGAAGACAAAAAATAGTATTTACTCCAAATAAATTTTATAAACAGTAGACTTCAAACAGTCTGATAGTTTTTGTCAAGCGTATAAGTATTATCTACATTTTGAACCTTTTTAAGCTTAATAAATGGACCATGTTTAACATTTTATAATTTCAAACATGATAATGGTACATTGTTTAAGGGGCAAGGGGCAAGTATTTTCTTTACAAATTAAGTCGTATCTTTAATCCAAGGAGGTGCAAAATATAAAGAATTTTATTAAAGATAAAAAGCTTATTTCTGTTTCTCGAAAACACTATATATATACCAGGATAATAATAGCTTCCTAGTCCGAAAGCATTGAGTAAATCACCGCTACATTTCATGACTTTTTAAAAGAATATGTCGTTTAATGGAAAACAGTTATCAACATTTGTTCTTAAATATATGCTCTCTTCGGATGGCAGACGTAGGTTATTGTTTCTATTGTACTATTAAACTAAAATGAATCTTTTTATGCAGACGAGGACGAGGAGCCACGTTGTGTAACATTGACGCCGCGACACAAAGCCGCCATACGATTTATAAGAAAGGTATGTTGTTACATTAAACCTTATCCAATTAAATTTCAAATTATCCTTAACAGACTTTTTCACAAAATATATTACGCCTACTCACAGTTAGTAGCTTATTCTAATAACATGACATAGGTATGTTTTAGATTAATTAATATAGTTATTTGCAAACATTTTTCTTGTTTTCAAATTAATTGAGTCAAACAAACGTCACGAAATTTAAAAAAACTCAGATTCTAAATCATTGAAATGGTTTTATGAATGAAATGAATTTGTTTATTAATGAGTTAGATAACTAGTTACTTATTATTACTATGATATTGGATCCTTATGTGGTTCAATATAGGAAATATAGTATTTTTTTAAATATACGATTTAAAAAAGAAAGCGGTATTATCCTTTGAGTTTATGAGCGTCTAATGGCGCATGGCTCCGATATCATAAATTCATGACCGCTCTGAAACTTCAGCAGTCTCATACAGTTATAAAATATAAAATATGAGGGACAAGAATAAAGGTGGGTTGATTATTAAAATATGAAATTTACATGAAATTACTGTCATTTAAGGATTATTTAGGGTAGACCAAGAAAAGTAAGTTATATGTAGAATAGGCGAAGCACGCAGATCCAAATGACAAGAATTGGAACCGTTTTATTTCGTTATATCGTCCGTCGCGCGGGAGGAGCGACTGAAATATGGCACCCGCCAGTACAATACTGCTTCGTTTGAAATGTTTGTACTATTTTTTATCAGTGCCTCAGAGCTTAGGGTTCCGTCTGTACGTTGTTAAGTTTAACTTAGCAAAAACATTCCTGATAGAAATAAAATCCTGGGAAAGATAACACAGAATATTTATTTTATTAACACACACGCGGTAAAAAATCATACGTCTTTTTATTTAAAAAGTTTATGAAAATCTACCCTTTAATAGAAAGGCTAAATACTAATTAGGTTTTCGTTAGTAAATCTGATGAACCTTGCCGCATATTAGCTTCTTAATGATGTGGTGATAATCCTTAATTAATTAATTACATGAAATTGTAACAATATAATATTTATCTTTCACTTGTATCTGGGAATTTATAATAAAGACTTGAGATGAATACGCAACTTATTTAACTACTTCTTAAATTCTGACAGATGAAGTATTTTATGGCACGACGTAAGTTTAAAGAAGCTCTAAAGCCTTACGACGTCAAGGACGTTATTGAACAGTATTCTGCGGGCCATGTGGACCTGCTGGGCCGGGTGAAAAACGTCCAGACTAGGTACTGCAACAGCGAGCGAACCCTTGTACACCATGCACCATTTGTATACCATTTACTTCTTACGTATCTACACGTACATACTTTCGTCTGGACTGTGTACCGACTGTGTCTTGTACTTCTCTGTAGTTAAAGTTGGCATCGAATTTAAAACCTTATACTACCTCAGTAGTTAGTGTGTGCAACGCTATACATAATGCATAACTACAATACAATACGTGGCTGCTTCCAAATCGCTCAAATATGTTCGCGTACTATTTTCAAAAACACACATATTTCCATTCTACTTATGTATGTATTCGTATGAGTCATACATACTCGTAAAACGTTTTCATGCATTACTTTTGTCTCGCACCAGTTATTAATTTCTTGTTTTAATTTCGACGTTATTTATTTTAATAGAAAGTGTAAAACTAAAATTTACCTATGATTACGGACTTGATATTTCGCCTACGTTACACCAACGTAGTCAAAACGTTAAAGTAATCGGAGGTATTCATTTTGTGCTCGGATTATGAAACTATTCAAATATTCTTGATTATTCAAAACCAATTATCATTAAAAAAGGAGGTTTTCAATTCGATTGTATGTTTTTTTGTATGTTTGTTACGCGATTATTCTGCAAACAATGAATCGATTTAGATTATTCTCTTTTGTTTTTTAGGTCTTACTTTAGAGGTGGTCCCATATAAGTGTTATCGAAATTGAGTCAGCGCTTTTTGATAAAATCAACAAAAAGAAAAAAAATATACACAGATAGCGTTTTGGATTTTTAGTTTAAGTTTGTTCATGTAGGGGTGGTCTTGAGGTCGTTTTTTTTTTTTACTTTATTGGTGACTTTTTCCTTTACCCAACAAATTGAAAAAAAAAAGAAGTAATGTGGAAATATTTTTCTTACCGATTTTTCTATTTTAGGAGGTATTGGAAGCAGCCCCTACACTGAAAAGTTCAAATGAATAACCGCTCTCTGCCTCACTCTAGATACCTTGTAGTTGTACGACAGGACTGACACATCCACGCGAAATACTAGCTAACTTGTTTTCAAGGATTTTTTCAGAAAATAAGTGCGATCGAAACTAAATATTTAACAGTTGTAATAAACAGGTAGCTTTAACTAACAAATAGTGCCCGATAAAATTATAGCTACTCCATTGTTATTATATGCATGGTTGCCCATCAGATTGAAAACATCGGCGGTAGGTAGTGTCGTAAAAGCTATGAGGCGAAAATTAACGAATATGTCTTACCCTATCCAATTTAGTACTAGTACCTACTTGTAATGCTCACCAAACCAAAATGAACCCAGATGTGAAAACGTTAGTTTAAGTCAAAAATACTTAATCAATCTCTTAATTAAGACTTGTATTTAATTATTTAAAAACTTTATTTAATAGTAGAAGACTGCTTTGTAAATACATTAGGGAGTACGAGACTCAATAGTCGTATACTCAACATTACTGAAGATTAAACTCACATTATAACATGGAAATATTTCATTTACAAAATTAGCCATCAGGATCTTTTTATTTCCGTGTAGCTCAAGTATTTTGTCGCACGCAAGAGATTTAGAGAAGCTCTGAAACCTTACGACGTCAAAGATGTGATAGAGCAATATTCGTCGGGACATGCTGACCTGCTAAACCGAACCAAGAACCTGCAGTACAGGTGAGATGCGAGAAGGTTCGCGCACGCTCAATTGCGCCTCCTCGACCGCCGCTGCCACTTCATTCACCTTCCATCATCAGCGAAAGAATCTAATGCAACCAGTTATCTGAATGCCGGAACAGGCATGGTTCATCTTCAGTAACAAACAATTTGCTCTTGTAACTAATAAGTACTTAATTAATCCCCCAGAATAAGTTATGGGCTACAGAAAAGTATATTTCGTTAATGAGCACCTTAATTAAACAGTGTTATAGTAGGTAATTATTTATAAAATCGCACTGTCTAAACTTATCTAAAGTAGTTTAGTTCCGATGCATTTTCTTTTTGTTCATATTTCCAATTATAACTAGTCTCAGTGTTCCCTGTTTTTAGTGGTTTTTTGAGTAATGACTTATACAGTCAGTTAAAATATTTTAAGCTCCCGATGTGTCGTTTACAAGTTTTGCATTCTTTTTTCAGTCAGTAGCACTCATGTTCCTAATCTTCCTTCAAACTATTCGTAGCATTGAAGAATATTTCGAATGCAACGCATGAACATTTTTCTCGGTTTGCATGCTCCGCATATGCATCATAATATTGTCAATTTGTATATTTCATTTTTATTTTCAAGGATATAAAAAGTTTTTTAAGCTGACCATTGAGGTGAGCGTTTTTAAAAAAAAAAAATTGCAAACAAAATTAAGTCATTTTAAAAAATCAAAATAGATTGTTTCTAAAAATCATGAAAATCATTTACTCTTAGTTTAATTTTACATTTAAACACAAAATTAAGCACATACGACGAAAGATGCAAAGGTATCTATGAATACATAATGAAATTGTATAGAAAATATACAATACAAATAATACAAATAAATATACAATAAATAGAAAAGTGGAAATAAAAATATATGCGAATACATGTATTATACAACGTCATATTACCATAGTTTGCATTTGCCTATTGTGTATTAACCTTCGTCCTTTGTTGTGTTTACCCAAATTTTAGTTCTGCATCTTATTTGTAGACAAAATCAGGTCAAACCAATTACGGCCGGCTACGGCTGCATGCAATAAAGAAACCCTTACTAAAAAATGTAACGGAAGAGTTTACATAAGAACAAGATTGTTTCAGCAACCAGCCGAAATCTTTAACCATTGTTCTCTCAACAACTAAATGTGGAATATTTATTTTCTTGACTGATCAGTAAACTGTGTACCGTAACTGTAGCGTAAATATAAATTACTCAATCCAAGGTAGCGTCTCACAATGTTCATAGAGCTTTATGTGCTTGCATTGTCAATTATCGACTCAATAAATTAAAAGTAGGTATGCACCGCTTGCTTGAAACTTAAATGAGAACTGGGTAGTTGACACACTAATGGAAATGTCATATAATGAGACAATATACCTAATAGTTATACGGAAATTATAAGCGTTTAAACTTTCTGGCTTACGTGTATGGTTCCTTTGCTCGGGAAAACAGAATCTTACATGTCGCTGTCAACAATCAGAATGACGTTACGTCGTTTTCTTACTCTATAATTTCAATGCTTATAACTTCTTGATTTTTTTATAAGTAGTCTTACTGTTGGTGTCTCATTAGTGTACTTTTTGTTGTAGTATTAAAAAAGTAGTCAACTACCCTATAGTTGTACATAGTTCAGATGCACTCTAGTTCTTTATCTTAGAATTCGTTTCATAACAAAGTATTCCTAAATCTCATCGAAAATTTGTAGAATACCACCTTGAATACATAAATATAAATTAAGCAACGATAAATTAGAACCGAAAGGGTCGATCCCAAATTGTTTACGCTCAGTTTCTCTATCTGTCTTATTATTAACCCTTCAACTATCAACGTATATTAATTAGTCAATTGGAATATATTTGTATCTAATATACTGTACTTTATAGTACGAGTTATTATACTGTACTTTTAAAAAATTACTATATAGTTTGATAATTTGGGTACTCTTCAGAATTGTAACAAAAACTTCCGGAAAAAGCTAACAAAAGCACTCTCGTCTCATTGATGCTTGTTAACCTGTTAAGTTAAAATGCTTTTTATTCAGATTGATTTTGCATAACAGTTAACAGCTTATTGATTTGGTCGACTTCTACAAATTTGTATTCTATTCACTTATATAGATTATATGTGCTGCTGGTGCTTTACACCGAGCCAGCCTCGGAACGGCTGCAAAATGTTTTATTAATGAGAATAGAAAACAAGAGTAATAGCAACGCTATTCCTTGAGTTATCGTGGCGTGTAATATATTATTTTTGTATGCTTATCTATTTTGTGAGTTACTGAGATGGGGAATAGTACACAGGAGTTACAGTTTACGTAATCTAATATAACAGTCACATTAATTTTTATTTTAGATTAGATTTAGATTTATAGAGATTTTAAAGTTTAATTGTTAAGTAATCTACATGCGTTTTTCAAAATCTTCAGGTTAGACCAAATACTTGGGAAACAAGGTTCTAAAGCTAAAGATGTCTACGCATCAAAAATCAGCCTAGCTTCCAGAGTAGTTAAAATTGAAAGACAAGTAAGTTGTTTTGATTGGTACCTTCTTTTATGGGAAACACAAGTAAAGAATTATAATGTTTTTTTCCCTTCCAGGTAGATGATATAGAAAGTAAGTTGGATCATTTATTAGAAATGTATAAGGAGGATAGAGGAACCTCGCGGAGATTAGGTAATGCAGTAACGGGGGGTGGTAGTGGAACCTCCGGGGAAGGCGGGCTCACCGTAAGAATTCGGCCGGCGCTGACTGACAAGCAGTGCTCTGAGCCCAATTCGCCTGTTTCCCGCTCCTTCGAACAGCCCGTTCCCGCTTCCGCACCACCGATGCCATACAAACGGCCTATGAACAGAGGGTACTCCGACCTTGGTACTAGATTTATGAGAAAGAAAGTCATCGTGAAGTAAGTAACAAGTTCTATAATTATTTGTTTAATTTATTGTTTCAATATTCAGTCATTCTTAAAAAGTTATAAAAAACCTAAACGTTAACGTTAGAAGCTGATTGAAATTTTACACATTCTTTTATTAAACAATTTAACTGAATTGCTAAATAGAAAGCAATTATCTTCTTTGAATTTTCACTTAAATGGATTACAAATTAAGGTTAACTAGTACCTTGCAAACTATCTATTTAAATTCAACTGAAAAAAGAATGCTAACCGCAACAGTTCACGTGAGGTCTTTGTTGAGCGTCAATTTCTCACAATGTCACGGAATATGGTCAACTTTGCCGCTTGGGATGCTAAATACAGTATTGAATACTAAATATTTACAGAACATCTTCAAGTCGCAACGGTGATTCCCCTAGAGACGATGAAGTTGTAATCGTAGTGCCGACGGACCGAGAGGACACGCCTCCACGTCTTGTCACAGACAGCTCGGGTCAGTAGTTACCTGCCACACATCTTATGCTCGTGTGTATTTAATATATAAAGCATCATATTAAGTATGTGCACAACAAGCACACCGACACGATATTAGCTCACTAAACCAATAATGTTTATTAAATATTTACACAACAAATGAACGTACTAGATTTGAAAACCGATATACATAGTTGCCAAAGCGCCCCGATAAAAGTTTCTTTATGAGAATACATGACGATTTATTCGGCCTAGTTACAATATTATTTTCACTGTCAAACTTTTAAGATTACCTTATATTTTTATTAATTACAGTAGAAAATATTCCAATAAAGAAACTTTCTTAGCAAACTTCACTCACATTGCCATGTCATACTCACAAATCTTGATCAATATAACTATTTCATTAAAGACAACACGTACGTAGAATTCTAACTATTATGGTGTTAACACAACCAATTTAACATCGTTGCCATAGGTATAAATGTGCGAATATTACAAAATTGCAGCATCTTATGAAGATTATTCGTCGTCGACGTCTCTCTGACCGATGACATGGGAGAGCCCCATACTAAACGGCCGCCGCCGGCTGAGTGAGTCCTAAACCCCTATCGATGTGTGGAATGTTTATCATTTTAATAGTGTCTCTTTGTGTCCTCTTAGACCTGCTACAATTTATTCCTACCACGTGTATGTTCTAATGAAGGTGTTGTAGAACTATATATATTTACGTAGATTTATCTTCCTCTCGTCTGTATTTATTTAATAAATACCTAATTGTATTTTTATTTTTAGTATAAAATCTTTTAAATATATATTATAAAGAAAATATTATGATGAATCTAAAAAAAATTACTTACTATTAGTTAGGGGTTAGGTATAGATTTATGTGTTGTATTTAATCATTTAAAACGTGCCACAAGGTTTAAGGAATTCCTAAGTACACTCATTTCTTTGTTCTTGAGAAGAAAGTATTGTCTTTCTTAATTTTAATTTAATGTTAAACGTAAAGATGTTATTATTCAACCACACCGTAAACACACAAATAGAATGTGCATCCTGCATTAACGCATACGGGCGGGAACCAAAATTGTGCACTGCATAGAGATTTTCTAACCAAGTACCCCTTAAGTTAATATTCCTATGAATATTCTATTAAAGACCAGAAAATACAGATTCTGAGCCCTGAATGGGTGTAAAAGGTCAAGCTCGGGTCACACTGTCTCATCGCGTGCTGCAATGTGTTGAAGCAATTTATTTTTGGATTTTTTTCTACAATCATGTTGGTAAATAAGCACACGGCCCGAAAAAGCACTTTGTTCTTGTTTGCAAAATTCACAATTCAAACTCCTATATTTAAATAGATAATAATAATATATGTATGTATTTTGGGTAAATTTCAGTCATGATTTTTAAAAGCCTACCGCATGACCTCCTTAATTCCTTGGTCAAGTTAAAACGACAAAGTAGATTAGGGCGATTTTTTGCTGAAATGCATAGGTAAATACAGCACACAGCCCTTATGTCGCGCCTATTCGGCAGGTAGTATTAGTTTGAAAATTCAGAATTGTTATACAACGAAAAATAAGATATTGTGATTTAGATCATGGTCTCTGATATTAATAAAACTCTGACATTTACCGTCAGCTGCGACACAAAAACGTTAGTCAGTAGGTAAAATACCTACTATAAACTGAAATAAAAGCAAGTTTTTCACTTCCCGAGGCAAAATAAAATTGTGGCATGTTTTACATTTATCCCAAGTAACAACATTGTGGCTGGAATCTACAGCCTTAACGCACGGACCTAATTGGTTTCCCCAACTTGAACAATATTTAAGTAATACTTAATTAAGTCAAGACCAAATGTAGATTTCAGCCATTTTCCAGAATCCTTTTAAAAAAAGAAGATTTTTAAAAGAAAAAAATGTTTTCACAACACCTCTCATCATTTTCAGCATGTGTCTGTGATGTACTTAGTTTCATTTTATATCGATACATTGTAGTATGTCTAACATATCTATTAAATATATATTATTACGACATGTTTATTTTATATAATTGATGTTTAGGTGTTTTATTAACAGGTTAAAAGACCACAAGAAGAACATTCAATAACGTTAATATTCGCGTTAACATAAAGAACCTACCCACAGATTTTTTTTGCAAATGAAACCACATGTACATATGGGATTTTTGCATTTTTCAGCCATATGATAAGTTTTATCATAAAATATCACTGGCGCTAGGCCAAAATACAAAAAGAAATTAATAAATATATTAGTATAGATTTCCAAAAAGAGCCACCATTGAGGTACTTTTTTTTCGATCGATCGATACAGCATTTTTAAATCAACTCTTCTAGTAGATATAAATTAAATTTTTCTTGAAGTAGGGAAAACGTTAGAAGACATTTATTTAATTATATGAAATCGCTTTTAAATGATAAAGCAATATTATGAATATTTATGCAACAGGACAATGTTTAAATAGAAGCACATTTCGTAAATGACTTGATAATGAAAGCAGTCTCAGTAGTGATTATTGAAGTAGGCAGTATCTACTTCAAATAGTTTGTATGCAAATTGATAATGAAGAAAGTTGCGCACAAAGAAAATAATTTCTTCTGTCGCTACTGGTTGTGAATCTTCAATAGCGTGGTGTCTAGTTTCGAACAAAGAAGTTCTTCTATCCAACCAGTTGCGGATAAAGAAAAGTATTTCCTGTAACGCAACTGGTTACGAAACCCAGTTGCGATGGCATCCAGAGCCGTTTCTTCACGTTTTAAGAATATAAACAATCAGTTTACAAAAAAAATTATGAAGTTTTGCGTACAAATTACTGAATTAACTTTCTTAGTTTATTAGCTATTTTAAGAGATACAGATGTCAAGTTAATAAATTAACCTTTAAACAAGCAGTATCTGGGAGACTGGTAGCTAGTAAAATCATCATTTTGTTATCGAAATACAACTATGCAGTTGAACTTAACATGCAAAACGGTATCTGTAATATCTGTATACAACATTTTTTCAAAATCGTTAGAGCCGTTTCCGAGATACCCGAAATATAAATACATACGTAACTAAATACATGTATACAAGAATTTTCTCGTTTTTCGTTTAAAGTAATATGATAAATGACTTCAATACCCCTAAATCATGATAAATAGTAATAAGCTGTATTCTTAGTCCCTTAATTTTCCACCCTTCGAGGTGGCATATTTGCTTTAAATTTAAACGAATCCAACCTTGATTACAACTTATCCAATTAACAAAAGAATTATAGAAATCGGTTCACAAAAATGGCGAAGACATCGCGTAACATACACACAAAACGGCGAGGCTACACCAGCTCCGAGAAGGTACTAAGTGCGGTTTCCCGATCAACGGGTACCAAACATATGAGTGTTTTCGATGACGTAGCGACGCGTCCGTGTACCTAACTGGACCTGAAGACAAAGAAGAAATACTAGATTTATTTCGAAGAGATCCTCCCATCTCTACAATTTATTTGTATCCAGCTAGATAAGGAAGAAGTAGGAAGAAAGAGAAAAAGAAGGCCTTACACTTGAAGTTCTATTAGATAATTATCTGTGAGACTAATTATTTTCCCCAATTACCTACAATAATTCAGACCACTTTCATGATTTCCAATAGTACCATTTTTTATTTATTACAATATTATTTATTTAAACAGGACCACCAAAAAAAAAAAAACCACGGTGATTTTTAGGATTTTTTTATAGATAATTGCATGATCTACGATTTTTATCTGATTTATTTTATGATAAAACTTACCGTTTGGCGGAAAAATGCAAAAAAATCCCATATTTGTAAACTTTGACCTTGAATAACAAAGAACAAATGTCACATCATCTTTCTTGCTAATATTCTTACACAAGGTCGCAAGTAAATTACCGCCGTAACTCGTATAATATAATCGAAAACTATAACCAATACTAAACAACAGGGATACATATTATCTTCATACACTTTTACTTAATTTTATCTGTGCTAGAATCTTGTAGTTAACCTAAATAAAATTTACAATGCAATTAACAAAAACCATACACCTGCTTTCGACTGCAACAATGGCATTCACACTTATAATCAATTTGGAATGATTTTGCATTATTTAGTCAAACACACTTTCATTTCAGTAGAGCACTACTTTTAAAGTTACGTACATACCTACCTACTTATTAAGCGAATTAATACGTGCAAATATTGGAAAGAGAAAAATATAAACATAACACAAATGAATATAATTTAGACGGAACATTATTAAAATTTTTAGAACGACAAATTTTATATATATTGTCAATTTACGTAGGTTGATTTGAATTTACAAATACAGATATTGTCAGAAAATATTTAAATGCAGATATGATTACAGAAGTTTGCGCCAGTTGTTCCGTGGAGGTGGAAACAGAAGCAGATGCAATAGGTACGCGATCAGGGAGCTCAGCTTCAGCGTCGTGGTGTGAAGGAGATGCCGTTGAAGAACGTGGTTATGGTTCCGGCGATTCACTGGCAGAAGATGCAGCACTGCTGGGAGATGCCGCACAGGCGGCGCACCAACCTCGCGTTATGCGGAACCAACGGCGCGACGTCGCTGTCGATCTTCATCTCCTACGACCTGACGTCTGAGTGCGATAGACTTTCTGCTTAAGACGCACAACCGTGGTTCATGGGACCCAAAGGGCTTTCCATAACAATAATAAATGTCACCGTTGGACAAATGTAAATACGACGCGTTCGCACAATATATAACTTGACACTAAACGCTGTCCATTCACAAAATTTCCTTTTAGATAGGTGCTTGTAATGTGAAATGAGCAATCATAGTTTAGGTAAAACGAGTAGCTAGTTTTAATTTGTGTCTTTGTAACTCCAGTTAATGATACAACGAGTCGGTGTTGTGACGTCACCTTTACTCGTTCATGTAAAAAGACCAAATACTCTGACAACGAGTTCTTACCTATTAGTTATTGTTACGCTTAAATTTATTGTTAATTAAATTATTATTGCTTTAAAAGATGAGATTTTCGTATAAATAGGTCTTTACTTTTTAAAAATGTACCTATAATTGTTAAGTTGTACATATTTTATAATAAGTTGTTCAATGATAATAATTATAAAACAATATAGTTATATAGTAAAATTTAAATGCAGCGAATGAACACCCATAAAATCGTAAATCCTGAGATAAACATAGATAGGCTAGATAATTTTAAATGCCTAAGAGCTAAAACGTTATACTTATTAATTAGTAATTTTATAAGCGAAAAAAATTATTACGGCAGTTGAAAATAATGTAGAACATTAATATTTTCTATGCTACTGGGTAACTTTAAAAGAGATAATTGACAAAGAAACTGTGATAGACATTCAGTTTTTCCATCAACCCGAATAATACTGTAAGTGATAGTATCCAGTATGGTTCAGACGTCAGTATTACTTATCTATTTATTAAGGTAGGTGAGCAACTAGATCAGCTTGGAACCAATCCTTATATTTTCATTTAACTTTACTAGTAAAGCCTATTCTTGAACCAATTTTAAAATTTTAAACATGTTTCTTAATAAAAGCAGGGTAAACTAATGCCTGAAAATCATACTAAATAAATAAGGTTTTAAATATTGGTATATATATATTGATAATACATTTATAAGAACTGATCGGAATCTAAAATTATCATGTCATAAATTTTCGGATACAATTACTTCCTTACTTTGTTATTTAAGCCATCAGTAACGCTTTTATTTTGAAACAAAATGTTCATCAGTTCAGTAAATAATAAATTATACCATGGGACCTACTATTGCCTCACTGTTAGATCTATGAATTGTGATATGTTTACGAACTACTTACTTACCTAAGTCAATTTACACTGTATATAGATCAAAATAACTTCTACTTACGGGCAAAATATTATGTACATACCATATTACGAGTTCGGCCACGATATGGCCTTCAATAACTTGAGATCCCGAACATATCTTGCTATTAAAGCACGTACAAACCCCTCGCTTGTCTAATTAACATTGATCGAATCCATTGAAACGTTTTGAAACGTAATTGCCACAAGTAGCAAGTCAGCACGAATAAATTCATCACAGAATACATATGACTTTTCATTGCAATTATTTCTTCACCCCATTCCTTTGAAACCTTATATTTGTTATTCTCTTAATGTTAGGTTTTTTTCAACATACTTAATTAGTGTTGGCTAAATATCAGTTTTGTAAGCCACGCAGGGAATGACATCTGATACTAGGAAAGATTATATTTTGCCGTTGACGACGTCAAAAACCACATACAATATACAAGTTGAAGAATCGGAATCGGCAGGTGCTCGTGTTCTGCTTCTAAAAATTAACAATAAAATGTATCCTCTTTTATATAGGTTCGTCCGGGACCCTTTTAATGCACTGTTCTGGTAGTTTCTTATTTTCATTAATTTTCAAATTCAATTGGTTTTATTCATGTAAAATTGATTTGTTATTATTGAAGTGAAAACTTCTTTAGCGGCGTTGGGCACTTTTTGAGATGGGTTAAAAATGGTTAACTCGCGTCAGAATTCAGGGTCACATGGACCCTGATCGAAAATGTATGGAAAATGTGTCCGAGTGTAATATGGTCACGTGTACCCTGACCGAAAATGTATGGAAAATGTGTCCGAGTGTAATATGGTCACGTGGACTCTGATCGAAAATGTATGGAAATGTGTCCGAGTGTATTTAAGAAAAAAATATTTTTATGACGAGATCGAAAATTCTTAAGACGGAGGTGAGTTTCTTATATATACATGTACAGCGTCAGAGAGACATGGAGAGGGAGGGCGGGAGGAAGTGAGAGAGAGATGGAGGTAGGGAGGGAGAGTGGGATAGTGGGAGAGTGAGTGAGAGACGCTAATAATACATATATAGATCCACTAGAAGGCGCTAATCTAAACATTGAGTTCTGTCAGCTCTTTATTAATTAATGTCACCAACCAGTTAATGTGACGTTTTAAGTTCGTCGTATCGTTTAAGTTTGCACTTCTGTCGGCAGTCCCATGACTGCCTCTTTCTTTTTATGATATAGGGGGCAAACGAACAGACGGTTCATCTGATGGTAAATGACGCCGCCTATGGGCATCTGCAACTCAAGAGTACGTTGCCGGCCTTTAAGGTGGTAGTAGGGGGAATGGTGGAAGAGGGGAGGTTGGGGGGAAGGGTGGAAGAGGGGGAGGGGGAGGGAAGGATTAGGGTCTCCGGTAACCTCACTCACTCGGCGAAAAGCAATGTAATCTTTGCTTCACTGTCGTTTTTCTGTGAGATTGTGGTGTCACTCCGGTCGAGCCGGCCCATACGTGCCCGAAGCATGACTCTCCCACGATAAAAATTTTAAAACAAATTTTAAACACGTTAGAAAATTATACCATATACACCGGTTCCAAGATGTTGATCTCACATGAGAAGATGCCGGCGTGAAAGTCATGGGTTTTTAACTGTTTTGATTTTGATATTGATTAAAATATCGATGACTGAAGCCTTACATTGATAATAATAAGTTGAGACACCTGAGGGGCTCGTGGCTAAGTGGTAACCAAGTACGTTAGCACATTACAAGGTTAAGTCATTTAAGCCAGGTCAGATCTAGGATGGGTGACCATTCTTAATATATTGAGCCCCCTCTCTGCCTCAGAGAGCACGTTAAGTCGTCGGTCCCGGTTGCCATACGAATATCTGTGGCATTTGTTACGGGTAGTTGTAGCTCTAAAAAGTCCGACAACCTGGTCTAACTACAGAACTTCGATATCGCCTAGTTATTGGGTTGAAGAGGTCTGATGGCAGTAGCTTTACGTAAAATATCGAAGTTCGGCCGTATCGTTGTTAGACTGAAAGCCCACCCCAACTTAGTTGGGAATAGGCGCGGAGGATGAACTTGAGACACCTCGCACACGGCCGTCTGATCCCAAACTAGGCAGAGCCTGTATTGTGGTAACCAGACTGCTGATAAACATACTTATAATTGACATATTTTTTACAAAGTATAGATAAATTACACCCAGACACAGAACAAATGATCATGCTCGTCACACAATTATTTGTCGTGGGTAGGAATCGAACCCGCGACCTCTGGCTCAGCAGTCAGGGTCACTAACCACTAGACCAACAGGTCCGTCTAATACATCTAATGTGTACATATCTATACTATACTATAATGATTTAATAATATGATAATTAAAATGATAATATATTCTCTTCTAATATAAATTCAAAAATCAATATCAACTTTCCTGTCGTATTAACTTCAACATCGAAAAATAACAGAATAAGGCAATCTACTAACACACACATATCCGACGACGAACAACGAGCGCTTGGTGATCGTTTCTTAGTATGAATTAACCACGACTACACACCCTTCGCAAAGAAGGAAGTGAGTAATCGCCAAAAAAGCCTTAATTATAACATCTTTATAAAAAAAAAAAACAAAGCAAACTGGGGTCTATGTAGTTTAAAAGGTACGCATCGGAATTTTTGTAAGTCACTACTTCAAGTAAATCAATCAATCAAGTTATTACAGTTTACTACTAAATATATGCGTCTAACAATCTACACCATATTTCCAAGTATCGATATGAGGTACAGTTAACAAATGTGTGGTGAAATCGATATCACTCATGATAATTGTAAACTTTAAAAAGTCACACTAAGGGTACAGAATTAGAATCACTACATCACTACATATTATAAAACAAAGTCCCCCGCCGCGCCTGTCTGTCTGTCTGTTCGCGATAAAGATGGTGGCCACGTTGCAACGATTGCACTTGAAGATTGTAGATCGGTTAATGGAGAATGGTATACCACAGTTTGTTTACCACAAGTCATCGCCAAACTTCGGAAATCTAACCCAAAGCAGCCCAGGCCCAACATCATGGCGGTCATGGTACGATTCCGTCGAGCAGTATTCTGGATCTCTTCTCGTGTCAAATGATGTCATCGCTCCATATCGATGCAATTTTTTTCAGCTCCGTTGGAAAGATTGTAACGGTTTTGTAAAAACCATAAAGTTAGTATTAAGTTTATGGGAAAAACGCTGTTACACACTTTTATAGGAATCGTAACTGACAGTTGATTTTCTATTTTAACCAAAATTCTCTTTACTCTTTATTCAAATAGTGAAATTCACTAAAAATAATGAATAACGATCCAAACAAGTTAAAATAATAATCCTCAATTGCGGCGATACTCTAAAACGTACTTGATCCCTAGACTTCTGATGTGTGTAATTTTAGATAGAGGTCCTTAGGTGCCCAGGCCCTCCAATAGGTTAAAGACGGCCCTAGTAGTTACACCTTACTTACCCAATTTGTTTAACTTATTGTACTTACCTATATAAAGATAAAGAGGCGATGGTGGTGTGTAAGTAAGCAAGTGCCGGGAGAAATACCTACTTAGGTGTTTCGCAATATTTACAATGTTTTTTGTTTAGAGCTACATATGTAAAGGAAGAAAACATACGGCCAGAGATTTTGCTAAGTTTTATGACCGGCCGCCTGCCTGGCGTCAACCTTTTTTAGGAATACTTTCGTTGTTCGTCATCCGTCAGATTTTAACATACAATAAACGCCTAACTAGCATGGCAAAAATTTATTTATTTAACTATTTTTTTTTTTCAATTTAATCGAATTTAATTGAATCGACCATGCAAGTCGTTCTATAAAAGTAAAACCCTAAAGGTAGCCAGCCATTTTATGCGCCAACATCAACTTATGTTTTATAGCGTCAATGGGTTTTTACTTTTTATACTTTGGATACATTGGGTCTGCTAAATGAAAAATAGACATATTGGGTATGTTCGTGGATGTTTTCATTTTGTTAAATGTAATGAGTAAATTTGACAGATTGTAGTAGTCTGATGTGCCGGCCACCGTACATTCTCATTTAAGTTGAATCAATAGTTAAATATGATGAGCGTGAATTTAGCAGACATGTTATAATAAAAAAAATAAGAACATTAAAAAAATAGAAGAAAAAATAAAATGCACATACATTATTTTTTTATTTGTGAAATCGGCATTTTAGTGGTTTAAAATATCAAATATATATATATATATATATATATATATATATACATATATATATCTACAAATTTTAATTTCTTAACCATCATGTCAGCATAAAAAGTTAAATATTTTACTTAGTTTTCTCATGAATGTTAAAATTAAATATGTACACTATATATATGTTCACATACAATTAATGTGTACAATAAGATAATCATTTTCAAGCAGATATTCGCGCTTAAAATTAAAATTAAATTTTTAAAACAATCCACCAGAGCGAGTTAGTGGTTTTTTAGTGGAATGGATTGGTCGTCTTAGTTGGAGAGAATTCAGAATGTTGGCAACACTGACCACTAGTACCACTACAGTTTGGCAACCCTGCACTGGACATCACAATCAGAATTGTATTATTTACCTTGTTACAATATATATTATGATGCGTTTCTTTAATAAATTGCAAATAATATGTCGGTTCCAGTAATTTAAACCTTTACTTGCACATTATATTTCCTAGAGATCCGTTTATAGGAATATTTAGATTACCAATCAAAGTGTCTCTTCAATTGTAATCATAGAAATATTAAACATGCCCAGTCAATATGAAGAAGAACGTACTTGGGAAGCGCCGCATCACAACCAGTATGAGGTAAGAAAAATATGAAATAAAAATAAACTTTAAATACTTTAAAATAAATCATTGCAACAACGCCATATTACTATTTATACTTTCGATTTTCATTGCCTAAACACTGGCACTAAATTGGGTAAGAACAGTGAATTGTTCTATATTCCTATCTATCCCTAAAATTTGTCACATAATATTAAACTAAAACCTGTATGTGGTTTATGCAGGAAGAAGGGAATGAAGATGTTATTGAAAATCCTGAGGAAGTGTTGCACGAATGTCTGGAAAAATTCAAGACACCTGACTATATTATGGAGCCAGGAATATTTGGACAACTAAAGCGATACTTTCAAGCTGGCGGTAATCCAGAGCAAGTGATTGAGCAACTATCCATAAACTATAATGCTGTTGCACAAATGGCAAATTTGTTGGCTGAGTGGCTTATATTAGGAGGTACAACTTTTTTACATAACCCAAAGCTGTATTTAATTAGTTTAAAAAGCCTCAATGTACATAATTGAACTGCATATTCAAATCAATTATTTCAATTAAACCAATTAAAGTTTGACAGTCAGTATAAGTCAGTTGTGAAAGCCTATTCCAAATGTAGATCCTATGAAGAAGACCAGGCAAGAAACTCCGAGGACACTTTTTATACTTCTTATGTTTTTTGCACTGTGGAAATTAAATCTGAGGACAATGTAACATAATTTTCAAAACATATAAACAGCCCTGGAAATCATTACTATGGTTTAAATAATAGCAGTTTAGAGATGACCAGCCTTATTAATTTATACATAATTATAATAAAACTGTAACTGGCCAATGTCTGTACATTGGAGATAATTAAGAAAAAAATATATGATGGGTCTTTGTAACAGGCAAAAGCAAAAACAATTTTTTTAGAATATTTATTAGTCCGTATGTTAAAATCTGTTTTAAATAAATTTTGGTGGTCCAACTTAAAAGAAGTCAGACAAGCAGCAACACAATTGACAACCGCATCCAAATTAGTGAGGTAGTTTTTGGGTGATGCGCATACAAGACAGACAAAAAATAGTTTTTTGATACTATTACTGTTTTAAAGAAACCATACTCTTTTTCTTAATTATCACCAATGAACATACATCGGCCAGTTGGCTAAGTTAAGCTTGGTCGGCCACCTAGAAGCCGAGTTGTTAATAATAAATTGTTGAGTAGCACAACTTATCAACAAACCTTTTTCTACAGAAATTGTTCCGTTTGTGAAAGAATTTATTCTATTGGTTGAGAGCATCCTGCCTGACACTTGTGTTGCACATTCCTTACCAAATGTGGTCTTGTGAAGGAAACACAAGAAAGCTCAGTTATGGCAAGGACTCAAGTTGAATGCTTTATATGTATAATAATGATAATATTGTTTCCTAATAATTACTGTTTTCACAGGTGTGAAAGTAACAGAAGTCCAAGCAATGGTTGAAAATCATTTAAAGGATATGATTCTAAAAACATTTGATCCAAAAAAAGCAGATACTATTTTCACAGAGGAAGGTGAAGTAAGTATCAATGTACACACAATAACCACAGGCACAATCTCAATATACTTACTTCAAAGACTTAAGTTAATTTGTTTTCGTAGACTCCTGCTTGGTTGACTGAGATGATTGAACATCCAACATGGAGATCATTGATATACAGATTAGCTGAAGAGTATCCAGATTGTCTTATGCTAAACTTTACTATAAAGGTAAGTGACAATGTACTTATTTGTTATCAAATCTTAAAAATACCAAACCGAAAATAGTTTTGCAGCAATATGCTAATTATTGTAGGTATTCAATCTTACGATCACCTTTGTCCAAACCAAACTTAAAACCTAATAAACTTATGCACCCTGTGCTTGGAAGACAAGATAACGTAAGAGTATCTTTGCATCCCACACCAAAGGCTTACCCTTCTGCAAGAAGCAGGCAGGCAGGCAAGAAATGTCACACTATACCATCACATTTCTTGCCGAGATAACATGTTTAAGTACATAGAACACTCGTGAAATGTGCCAGATAGCAATTCAGGATGCCTAAAAAATTATTGAGTATAAGTTATATTCGTAATAAAAACTATACTTATTATTACTTGTTTATTTACTTATTTACTACTATATTTGTAGTTGATATCAGATGCTGGGTTCCAAGGAGAAATTACCAGCATATCTACTGCAGCTCAGCAAATTGAAGTTTTCTCAAGAGTTCTCAAATCAGCTATTGTTGGGTTCTTACAAAGTTCAGATGACTGGCAAAATAGTGTCAATGAATGTGCAGTAAGTTAAAAAATTGAGTAAATGGAACTACAGTACAATTATTTAAATTCTGTACTTGATTGAGATCATTAATTGAAATGTACATTTCTTAAACTACTATAACAAATTTCAGAAAATGGTCTGCCATGGCGCTCATACATATGTTTACAGCCAAGTAATTGTGCATATTCTATCACAAGAGCCCAGAGGAGGAGCTATAATGAAAAGACTTGGACAAGAAATAACGCGATGCGCACAACAAAGGTAGATAGATCTAAGGAATAACTTTTCTCGGAAATAGTATATAAAAAACTATCACCCTAATACTGTTTCCATTATCTTTAAGATATTTCAACTGGCTATCTACACAGAAACAAACTTTATCCAGAAACACTCAGGCATTAGTTACAATACAAGCTTTTGACATATTCACGCTATTGGTTTTGTTTCCCATTTACTGACAAATTTGGAAAGCTATGGCGTTGGTAGAGTGTATACTTTTTAACTTTATGTTATTTAGTATAGAGTATATTTCCTCAGGGCAGCATATTAAGGTGGAATATTATAAGGTTTGAGATTCTAATAAGTCTGTCAATATCAGATTCGCATTAACTCAAACACGTTTGGTAACATGAAAACGATTTCCCTTTATAATTAAAATATCAACATCAATATATTAAAACGTAAAGAATATACTTTGTAGCCCTTTATAAGCAAAGTTCCCGCACGTTATATAGAAGTGCAGCAAGCTAAAATTTATAATCCATAATTGTGTTATAGGTATATTGAATGTTGACTTGTCGTGATGAGGAAAATATACAATGACAGTTCAAGTTATAGGTTTAAACATTGAAAGTTAATGAATTATGATCGAAATTCGACCACCAGGCGATCTCTACTACATATAATTGTTCAGTGGTTAATTATTATTATTATTATAGTGGTCATGATGTGACACCAATAACCCTGGCGTTGACAGCTGGTGAATCATGGCGCAATGCTCGTACTGCATTGGCTGCCATGTTATCTCGTGGTGCATTAAACCCTGCTGATATTTCGGTATTATTTCGAGCTTACACGCAAACGGAACCACCTCCAGTACATCTTCTAAGAATACCTCAGTTTTTAGGTAAAGTATGCACCCAATACATCTTCTCAGAATAGTTTGGTATTTAAGTACGGTATACATTCAGGGTACATGAGTCTGAAATTTCTAATAATTTCCCAGCCTCCGAAAAAAATTGCGTGATCGAAACTGAATTTGCGGCTGAAACCAAATTTTGAACTCGGTCTCAGTTTCGGCCAAAACCGAAACTTATTTAGATATGTTAAAATGTCTATGGTATACCAAATTCTAGTGAATGGTTTACATGTTAAATAAATAATTATTTATGTGTGTATACATACCTACCTACATACCTATAAACAACCCGCCTGTTCAGACTGTTGCGTTGAGCAATTAAAATGTAACTGATGATCATTCTACCTGGAGTAAGCAACCTCCTAGTGGTTGAGAGTTGTTTAACAGATCAAATAAAAGAATTGGGGTCTATACAACATTTATTTTAGGTTTCACAATATTTACTGTGTAAGTTCTTGCAAGCGAAGCGGGCAAAATATATATTTATATACATATATAATAGTGATAGCTACTTCGAGCAAGAAACTGTCGTGGTTAATATTTTCAAGCTTGTTATTTGTTTAAACTGTAAAATCAAACATTGATAGTAAATGATTTACCTATATGACGTCACAAGTGATTAGTATTAAAATATTCTATTACCATCAACGTCATTACAACCAGAGCTGCACATAGATCTCACGACGAAACGAATAAAAGAATAGTTAAATCCAGGTTCCATTTCTAAAAATAAAAAAATCACAAGGTAATCCCGTCTGGCAACCCTGTATATAAGATTAGCTAACCAAATAATATTCTTAAGAAAGTAATCATTATTTAATAGAATATTTAAAAAACATTATCTTATAACAATTTTCAGAACTTCTAGTTGATGCCCTCTTCAAGTTGGGAAGTAAACTGAATCCTGAACATAAATCAAAATACATGTATCTGTTAGCATATGCTGCAAGTGTATGTGAAGGAATTTCACCAGGCAGACCTGTCAAAGACGAATTAAAAGCAACAGTTCAGGCTATTGAGAAAGTACACGCTGTGTGCTGCAGCTCCGCCAGTTCCAGTGAACTTATTGCAGAGTTGCCAACATTATATCATTGCATACGGTACGGTATTGATACGAGAATTATGAATAATATAATGATATAAAGACTTAATTATATTGTATAAATCACCGTATTTTTAGGTTTCCTGTTGTAGGCATGGGTGTCTTAGTTTGGGTAGAATGTGTTGTCACTGAACCTTCATACTTTAAGTTATGCACAGAGCATTGTCCGGTGCATTTAGCACTTCTAGATGAAGTTGCATCTTGTCATCAATTACTTCATCACCGCCTTCTGAGGCTGTTAGTACAACTTTTTGAATCTCCGCAAGACGAATTGGAAATTTTGGTACAGGTATGTTTATTCCATGTTAAAAGTCCTTTTACTATTTTTACTTATTTTTTTTATTTGATTGTACTCATTTGCAGTTGGAATTAAAAAAAATGTTACTTGATCGCATGGTAAACTTGTTGAGTCGAGGATGTGTGGTCCCTGTACTTCGCTATATCAAACAATGTTGGCAGCGTGGCGACACGGACATATCACTAATACGTTATTTTATAACAGAGGTAAAGTGATATAAATTATACAGAGTGAATTTTGATTCGTGTAAGTCTTCTAAAGCACATGATCTACTGCTGATTTGCTTTGTATTATGACCCACGCTTTAAACTATCAGCGATTTGAGAGATTTAAACAAATCAAATTTTACTTTCAGTGTGTATAGTTTTTTTTTTTATATTTTTACATTCAAAGGCATAACACAAAATATTTTATAAGGTTTTAGATGCAATAGCACCACCATATACCCCAGAGTTTGTTCAGCTGGTATTACCTATGGTTGAAAATGAAGAAATAACAGGTACAATGAGAGCCGAGGGTGAAAATGACCCTGTTTCTGAATTTATAGGTAAATGAAAAAGTTTTTATATACAGCCATAAAAATATTTTTCTCTTTAGCTTTCTTTTTATAGCCTATATTTATTTTAATATAAAAAATAGGTATTTATTTTAGATATTACGTATTGTAATTATTTTAGACTTCGTAAATTAACGAAGGCCAACAGAAGATTTATTTACCCTTATCCAAGAAATAACTAAAATAACTTTAAGTCCGAAAATGGTAGGCTGTTCACAACAACACTTATTATTTCAGTCATAGGACATCCTGCTGTATACTATACATAGCACATTTAAACTTAACGATAAAAAAACATGTATCCCATTAGGCATACGGCCTGTCTCCAACATCACAAAATATAAGTATATATACGTGGAAGAAGGAAACTCCTTTGCAATCGCATATACGTGACCATTCATTCATTTGGTTGCAAAGAAGTTTCCTCCTACGTTTTAGAAAATAACATACTTTAAAGATATGTATACTTTTTGACGTGAAAACGTCTTATAAATCGATGAAAGCCGGTTGCATGCACGAAAAAGCATGACTCATTGTCACTTTCCGCTTGAGCCGAGCGTGCAAGCGAGAGCGCGGTACAAGCGGAAAGAGGCACGATCGGTGACGTTATCACATAAAATTAACTTCTGTAAACCGACTTTACAGACAACCAAGTTTTTTAAGGTAAATGGTTTTATTGTAAGGAAACAATAATCCAACTAATATTTTAAACGTGAAAGTTTGTTAGGATGTATGGATGTTTGTTACTCTTTCATGCAAAAACTACTGAACCGATTGCAATGAAACTTGGTATGTAAATACCTGTAGACCTGGATTAACACATAGGCTACTTTTTATCCCGATATTCCCACGAAATCGGGACTTACGCCGAGTGAAACCGCGGGGTGCAGTTAGTGATAAATAAAATAACTTGAATTTTTTACTTATTTTATTGGGGCTTATCTTCTTAACGAAAAAAACACATACATAACTTAACACATGTTTTCTTTTTCAGTTCACTGCAAGGCGCATTATGTAGTTGTTTAAAGTTTTAGAGGAAATAGATGTAATAAAAATATATGTGCTGTTTTATTTGACTTCATTTTTACTTTTACTTTATTATTACAATAATTATTGCAGATCATGGGAATACTAATGACCCCTTGCAGATTTTCTTTCATAATACCGCTTTAAGGCTTCTTCAAAAACTGGACCAACGGTTCTCTTTTTCCAAATATCTACTTTTGGTTTAGATTCTTCTAATTTATCTGTATCTTTTACTTCTTGTGAAATCTTTTTTATTGTATTTGGTTTATCATCTTCAGGTGGAATAGGCTTGTTCACCTCCTTTTCAGGAGGTTTTATTTTAAATTGATTAATATCTTCAGTATTCTTGTCATTTTCTTCATCACTTGATTCATCTATTGAAAAGTCTGAATCGGCATCAATGTTTTCTTCTTGCTTATGCTTTTTAGCCTTCCTTATATCGTCTAGATTGAATCGATTTATTTCTTCTTCAGACTCTTCAATCTCACCATCAGATAAGCAAGGTCTGCTGTCAGAAGACTTTCTTTTCCTATAATTTCTTTTCTTTTGAGCATCATGTGGACTAGATGTGGATTTTGGAGTAAGGTTATTTTCATTATTTTCGGATACTTTACTAGGTGGAGAATTATCAGCGTCTTCATTTTTATCATTCTTCTCATCTTTTCCTAACTTCTGTTCATACAAGTGACGATAGAAACCACCTAGAAAGAATAAAAATATTTTTTATTAATCATCAGGACAGCAATATTCTACAGGCAACTGTCTTTTTGATACATCCAATGCCTACTATTCATGCAAAATAATAATAATTTTAATTTGCCCCAACGCCCAGTTAATCAGTGATTTATGAATTTTTCGTCTTACAGAGACAACCCTTAATATATTAAGTGCCTAGTGCTTTCGAGTGTCTTAGACCAGTCTATGTCTTCCATCTCTTAATATCCATTGATCTATATTGGGCATTTATAATTAGGTGATGCCGCAGAATGGTTCCGGTCCATCCTGGCGGTTGCACGGCTTTTTACGGGTGTCACGGCTCCTTACGATTGGCCCTGCAATCGCCGTGTATAGCCATAGGGCAATCTTGAGCTGAAGTCCCCATCTGGTGCCAGCCCTTTAACTGATATAAGATAATTAGCTAATATGCATGTATGAAGATCAATACGCGAGAAAGTTCTTTACGGTGATTGCCATCAATCTGTAGTTGTCACATGTTGTGGCTATCATTAAACAAGTTAGCCGGTCGATTTTCGTGATCTTGTTTATAGTTTTTAAAAGTTTGTTACCTTTTTTTTAAAATAGTATGCATTGGATATATACTTGTAATAAAAATTTTATAATTTAAATCTATCTAAGAATTATCTTATAATTAAAATTAACACAGTGTGTACTTTCCTAGATCCTTTTGTTTAGTGACATCTCCAATATTTTCTAAATATTCTTCACGTTTTTCTTTCTCTTCTTCTAAACGCATTTCCTCTAATTTCTTTTTATATGCAGAAGTAACAAATACTTCCTTGTCCTTAAACTCATCACCTTCTTTCTCCCTCTCTTTTTGTATCTGAAATTGATTTTACAATTTTAATGTTTTAGAAAATATATATTCATTAAGCTCTACCTTCATAGTTTATATTTACTTTGTTATTAATCTAGTCTTATCTAAACTGGTTATATATGTACACATAATAATTGTTCTTTAGTGTACATACAATAATAATATTTATCATATAATTATTATATTATTCCTACCCTTTATCAGTTATCATTTTGTTAAGATTTCAGGATGGGTTGGGTTTTATGTATTGAGGTTGTTAAGAGTAATCATGCCCATACTAAGAAGTGCAGTAATATGAATTTGAATGGTTATATGAACGGGACCTAAGGTGTTTGCCGCTCATCTCACCACAACCTTAATTGTGTGGTATGTAAATCTTGCAATAGCTACGTTTGTTATTACCATGAGATAGGAGTACTTTAAAAGCTGATGAACGTGATAGTACATCAGCTTTTTTACACTATCAAAAACTATATAATTAGAAATAATCTCCAAATGAATGTGCTTACTTGTCTTTCAATTCTTCGTTCATTCTCTATTTTTCTTTTATTGGCTGCCTTCATCAAATTTTCAATATATTGTGGTGTTTTCTCTTCTTTACTTTTTACCTTCTTTTTTTCTTTTTTACTTCTCATATCATCATATATCTCATCATATTGGTATACTGTTGGGTCTTCTAATATGGCCTTTTCTTGGTTAATTTTGGACTGTAAATTAATAATAAAAAGTGAATGATTAAGCGATTATAATAACTATTTACAAGTCATAATTATTATATGGATGATTCCACAACCTGGCCTAGGTGAACTGCACTTAAACAACAAATTCACCAATACAGATAATCAATTTGGCAATTGGACAATACACATTGATTCTCGCTGGTAATGACTTATGACTTCCTCAGTGATATCTATTTCCTTGTACCTACTTAATGGAATGGAATTAGTGGAAACTGAAGTGTTAGCCCTTTATACATTAAGCTCTACGTAAAAGCTCTTCTAAGGCAATTGACAATTTGATTATGTACAGCAAGTTTGAAGTCTTTAATAATCTGGTGCTGGGCTAGTGCAGCAGCAAATAGCTTTACCCCATCTTCACACTCACAGATTCGATTTGACTTCAGAATATCCAGATATGACCATAATACTGTAAGGTACAAACAAATGCCGTATTGAGGTCTCCACATTCTGCATGATAACTATATAATCCAGATGAGGGAGTTGAAGTGAAATTGTAAGCCCCCCTACACTAAGCAGCACAAATACATAGCTGTGTACAGTGTAAAGTTACAAAGTACTGAAAATTTGACATAATACTAAAGATTAAAAACTCGCTATTCTGTATTCTGAAGGCTTTAGATGCAGAAAATCACAAAATCCAACCTAGCAATAGAAAAGTGTTAAAAAAAATATTTTTAAAAATCTTTTTCATTTGTCAGCCGATTCTTTTTGTGGTATCAATAAAAAAACATTGGAAACTTTTTTCCGCCTTAACAAGAACAAAAGATAAAATGTTATACATACAAAATACATTATACTGAGTTCAGTGAAGATATTCTAGAAATGACACTGCAAATTATTGGACATATAAATAATATAATTCATGACTATTTGTGATGGTAATATTCGTAAAACTATTTCAACAAAATCTTAAAACTGTTATTTACAACACCAACAAATGATAATTGTGGCTTCATTAAAGACTGTATATCTAATTAATTGTTTAGCAGAAAATAAACTATAGCTTTGATAAAATTATATCTGATTAAAATGATTTAAATATGAATGTTGAATTTTTAAATTAATTCAATGTTAGAGGAAAGCCACCTCATAAATGAAAGTAAAAAGTAATTCTACTATAAATGCTCATTAATTAATTAAATACACATGCAATAAAAGTGAAATGTTTGCATCGCAAAATGATTGACTGTGAAGTATTTAACAGGAACTACTATAAATAAAAGAATTTTGATTCCAAGAGTTAATTTAACATTTTCTGGAGCAATACTTCCATTTCAATTTCAAAGAACACCATTCCCAGTAATATGTGCATTCACCATTGACCATAAACTAATGGCAAGGACAAACTTTGGAAACCACTCAACACACTGGTACTCTTGGAAAACAGGTATCCTACCAACGGTATATACTTCGGTTGCCAAACTTGGGTTAACACTAAACATGGCGAGCACTAGTTAATTGTGAAAAATGATTATAAGTAGGTACCTGTCTAGAAGTATTACCACTAGGCCGAAGCAATATTGGCTTTTTGTTTAATTCTTCTTCGGAATCAGAATCATTTCCAAAAACATTCCTGGAAGCTTGGAAAACTGGTTTCCCTCTCCCCCTATCTGGTACTATTAAACCATACCTGCAAAATAAGAAGGCAAAATTATTAAATTACATAAACTTACGTTATGGCAACAAACAAATAAAAGCTAAGTATAATCCTACTTTTTATTAGACATTTTGGTAAAAATAGATACCAATGCTGATTTAATTCAATAAACTGGAATGAATGGAATGAATATGTAAAGTCGCAGAACACATAGACTATTAAACGACAACGTCAAATTTGCAATAAACAATACAGATAACACAAAATGAAACCATAGAGGTAGGGATTTTCATTTAAAATCGATATATCGAATGTCCTCGATGTTTTCTATACGATATATCGAACTGAATCCATATTTTGACAAATATTTATTCTATTCGATAAATTTATTAATAGAAAGAAACATCGAATCTTTGTTTTTTTCTTGTAAATATAAACAGATGTAAATTTTTAACACTAGGCACACCTGACATGCTACGCGGACGACACGCTGGTTACAGCCAGGGGGAAAACCCACAGGGAGGCAGCGTTGCTGGCAACGGCTCATCCGCATCCGACGCTTGGGCCTAAAAGTAGCCTGAGGGCAAATCCGAGGCCATGGCTTTTCATGGGCCTCGGAATAAGCCACCGTCGGATTCACATATCGTGGTCTGTGGAGTCCGGATATCTCTTGGGCCGACCATGAAGTATCTAGGATTGGACTATACATGGGGATCGTGCGATCCATGGCTCTTTATGGGGCTCCGGTATGGGTAGACACTAACGGCTAACAACATTGTCATCTTGCGAAGACTGCAACGGGCGATGGCCGTTAGAGTCGTCAGGGGGTATCGGCACGATCTCCGTCGAGGCAGCGTGCGTACTGGCTGGGTCACTACCCTGGAACCTTGAGACGAGGGCCGTCGCATCACTACGACGGTGGCGCAACAATATGACTAAGGAAGGAGAACGACCGGTGCAACGTGAAATCGAGAGGCACCGGTCGGACTCACCAGGTCCTGGTTCCCGCTGGCCTCAATACCACCGAGGCCATACAGCCAGTACTGCCAAAATGGCTCTAGAGGAGGCATAGCTCTCTAACGTTCCGAGCGACGCAGATGCTTCCCGGCCACGGATACTTCGGGAAGTACCTACACCGCATAGGCAAGGAGCCAGACGCCCGGTGTCATCACTGCGTCGTTTGCCACGAGGAAACGGCGCGGCACGTGACGGCGGACTGCGTGGGAAGAACCGTACCGTACCCTCGTCGCAAAGATCGGAAGAGATCTCTCGCTGTCGGCTATTGTACAATGTATGGTTGGCAGTGATATCCTTTTGCGAAACAGTGATGTTGCAGAAGGAGGCTGCGGAAAGGGAAATATTAACTAGTCTCCCGATCCGCAGCAGCCGCACCGGGCGTCGAAGAAGGGCTGATAATGCCCACTTTTGGCCCCCATAAGTTGACCCGTGAGCTGCGGATTTGGGAAAATTCGTAATTATCTTCCAGCCATTTCTTTAGTGTCTTTCTTGTCATATTCATCTTGCTATTCGCAGGCTTGTTTATGCGTACACAACTTAAAAATACATATATTTTTTGCTGATCAGTCCCACAGAGTAGGTACTTTCCATAACCGAAAGTCAAAAAAATTTAAAGTCACTGCTTCGCTTGTTGCCTGTTGGTTAATCTAAAGTAGGGACGCGCAACAGATAAATATATCGATATTTAGGATGTCGATCGGAACTTACAGTATGGATGGAAAAATATCTATTAATCCTTTTTTTGTGTTGTATCATGTCATGAGATATTCCGAGAAGGTTCAAAATTTGTAAAATAGGAATAAACTTGATGAAATTTGCATTTTTTAATTATAATTTCAATAATCAAATTCTTAAACAATGAAAAGTATATTGCGTTATTTACATCATTACATGTTGTATATCTGTCACTTCAGTCGAACCAGTTTACATCAGGTATGGACAGTAAAGGTACTCTCTACTTTATTTGTTCGCCGCTTAGACCTGTTTACATCAGGTATGGACAGTAAAGGTACTCTCTACTTTATTGGTTCGCCGCTTAGCCGGCTCGGATTGTGAGGTATAGCTATTGTGATAAGCAGTGGTCGGCGTAGGTAGTGCCATTTGATGGGATTCGTCCATCGTGGCATAACGTGGACATACACTCTCATCTCAAAATCCCGGGATTCTAAAGATTCAACTTCGATCAAATATTACCGATATATAATTCAGAAATCCGCCTCCTAAAAGTGTCTACTTTCCTAAATGTTATTAATAGAATAGCAGTTTCATAAAATCTAACCGAATAGCGTTACGACTCATTAGTACTCGTATACAAACACCGTTTTTAATGTTTAGCGATTTTAACATTTCTTATACTAAATATTGTTTACAACGGATCATAATCGTGTAAATCTAAACTAATACCTATTAGCTTATTTCCGCAGCTCCGCTGGCATTGTATTTTGCAAAAAAAAACATCCCTAACCGGGATAAAAAGTTATCTCTCTAGTTGGTACCCCAACTAGAGAGATAACTTTTACTAAGCAATACACATTTACAAAATTTCATTAAATCTATTGAGTAGTTTCAGAAATTAGCGTGAACGACCATCACACATCACATGGGATTTTTAAATATTCAGATTAAAAATCTTAGTGCGTTAGGTAGCACCAGTGTTGGGCAAGTTTTAATTGTAAAGACAGTTAAAGATTAACAATTTATTAATTGTTAATTGTCACCATAACAATAACAAAATTATCAATTGTAATTGTGGACAATTACACACATAAAATATATTTAAATAAAACATGCCGACGCGGATGGTTTCATTCAAATACATCGTCGGAAAGGGATTAAAAACCTTAAGGTAAAGGTAAATATGTGTGTACTTAGTTCAGTTCACCTTTGCCTGCACTTTGTGACTAGCATATTATTATTTATTCGTTTCAAATACACCTAATAATATGTAAATAAAATAGAATCATTACATAACTTTAACAAAAAAGAATAAATACATCAAAGCGGGAGTTCTACTCTTGCATTAAAAAAAAAAAAGGTGTGTGTCAGCTTCGACCCACGACTGGAGTTTACAATTTACTGTAGGTTCACAGTATATATTCTATATATATATACATACATATATATTTTCAACATAAAGGAATATACACATATCTACTTACATGCGTCGAGGATAAGGAGTAAACTCCAATAAAGCACAACAAAGCGTTAAAGCATTACGCTGCCCTCCGATCACTAAATTTTACTCTTCATATTTTTTTCATACCGGGCGCCTTATATGAAAATCGATTCTTAAGGAGTAAACTCCAAAAATAATGAAATTTTTCGATTTTTTAAATAAAAACTGCTTGCAACAAAAATGGGGTTCTTACGACACTGTGACCCGATAAGCGGGTGCTGAGCTTGTTCAGACGTCAACTATAGCAACTAGTATAGGCTCGACTCGGGAGGCGAGTTGTGGACACACGAACGAACTATTGTTCTACCCAGGAGCCAGGTACTGGGCATTGAATGTGTTAAAGTATAAATAACTAGCTGCGCCCCGCGTAAATCCCGATCCCGGGAGAATATCGGGACAAAAAGCCTATGTGTTTATCCAGGTCTCCAGCTATCTACATAACAAGTTTCATCGCAATCGGTTCAGTAGTTCTTGCGTGACCAAAGATCCATACATCCAGACATCTATACATCCTCACAAACTTCCAAGTTTACAATATTATTATTATAGTGAAGGATGATATTCGTTTTTTTATCAATTAGTAGGTAGTATTGATTTTTATTAATGTAGGTAAAATTTTAATTAAAAAATGAGGAAATATGTGATTCTGAAAGAGATAGAAAAAATTTACCTACTTAAATAGTAATTATGTTTTCATAAAATAAACATAGTACAGTCATTACATCATAACGCTTTTATATTATATTTTGTATAATATACTAATTATTTTTATTTAATTTGTGTTAAATTTAAGATAATTTACATGTTGTCAAATTAAACTTTTTGTCAAATAAATGTTGATTAATATTTTGATTTATTGGTATATCGCTAATCCTTAAAATCCTCAACATTCTTTTTATTATATTAATTTACGTACACGGTGTACAGTCTAAAACAGTTCACAAAGCTGAGCATTAAAACCGCTTCAGTATAAGATTACTGTACCTATAATTAAAAAAACAAATTTTCTATAGGCAAGTTCAGAGGGAAGTCTAAGTGAACTCGATAATTTAAAAAAGCAGGAATCTCGGGTTATATCTATGTTAACATAACATTTGAGGTCATTCATCCTAAATGGCACTACCTACGCCAACCACTGGTGATAAGTTTAGTTATACCACTAATAAACTTTTTGAAACAATAAACTGAATAAATTAAAACATAAACTTATATTATGGAATTTTCGATGCAAAATTATTTATTGAAAGGCATTCACTATATATTTGTATCTTTACAAGAAAATTAATTAATATAATGCAGATTTAAAAAATACATTTTTATATTGCCATTTGCTCTAAAAAAAAGCAGAAATAAAAGAAACAGAAGTACTAATTTAATTTTTTTTAAGGTAAACGAGACGCGTGATAAATGCTAGGAGTATTTAGTAGTAACTTTAAATATGAAACTCGAATTGTGTTAAAATATATGATATATATCGAAATTGATACAAAATCCATTGTCTAATAAAATCAAGTATATATAATAATCGAATTAAAAAATAACACCGACATTTATCGATATTATAGGGAAAAATATCGATATATCGATATTTTTGCTCAAGCCAAAGTAATTGTAAAGTCTGTCAGTGTCAACTGTCAATCTTTGTTGGTATTGGATTGGAATCTTCGTATACCTATCTAATTATTTATTTATTACCACAGCAGAATACTTTTTACTGATTAACACATCACATTAATTAACAAACCAAAACCGCAAACAACTGTTTGACAACTGAATATTAATATTAAAAAACTAATAAACGAAAGAAATGAGCCCAAAACGGAGTAGAAATAGTGTGAAGTTACCCCAAACAGCTTTAGCATTTTATATAAAATTGTACTGTGATCGGAAAGCTTCCACAAAAAGCAGGGTATCGTTATTTTCAATGTCATAAAATTTGCCAATAAGCTTTGTTGTCTAAATAAGTTAATAAAACCTTAAATATGATTTCGATGACTTGTAACAAACTACATCAAAATTTGTTGAAAGCAATTTTTTTTTTCATTTATTTACTTTACAGTATTGTTTCAGTATCGGAACAATTTAATAGAGGCAACGAAGTCATATCTGTCTCTCACTGAGTCCGAAAAGCAAAAAATTTCCCAAAAGTTTGAGGAATGCAAAGAAAAAAACAAAGCACGATTTTTTGAACAGTTAAAAAGTGCAAAGCCATATTTGAAAATAAAGAAAACTAGGTAAGGTCTTTTATTATCTTGTGTTTGTCTTTTGGCACCTTGAATTGGTGGGGTTTCACAAAACATAACTGATAATGTCTTCACGCCTACCCATTATCATTTCTGCGTCACCCAGAGGTTGGCTCCTTGAGAATGCCCTAGGTATTAAGTCTGCCTTTGTAAAATTTGTTCATGAGCGAACACCAGCAGTGTTTATAGTTTAAATAAATAAAAGTCGTAACTGCATACATATTCTCCTTTCACTAAAGAATACAATAAAAAATGTATTGGAATCAAATCAGGAAATTGGACATGGGGTGCACTGTAATAAATGCCAAATGTCTGAATAGGTATTTCATAACCAATTTCTTTTGTTTCAGTTTAAAAAATACTGATTCTACTTTACACAATATAGGCAATAAAGAGTCGGAAGAAGATTTACCAGATGGTAGTCTTGAACGAACACCAGCAGTGAGTCTACCATTAGAAACAAATAGTGAAAATAATTATGGTACTGAAAGAACCAACTTCGAAGAATGTACAATAAAGTAAGTTTTTTAACTTAATAGGAAATAATGGTCTATTCATTATAAAGGTGCATAGCCTTAGAGTATCTACCAATAAAGAGAAAAATAGTGTGAACAAAACAGCAATGAATCAAAAATAAGTACTTGCCACAGATTACTGAGTAGTTACTTCGTAACAGATAAATCACTCCATACAAAAATATTGACACCTACCGTTTTAATTGCCTAGTCTCTCTGGGTGCTGCTCTTCGTATTTTGTCAATGTTCAAGGCTATATCAACTTCACTCGCAACTAGGGCATGAATGCGACAGGATCCCGAAACAACACATCTTGGGAAGGAAGTACTTCCTTCCCAAGATGTGTTGTTTGTGTGATGTGATGGGATCAATACAACTATTTGAAAACGACCGAGATTAATCTGGCATAAAAGAAGGGCGGATCTACAAGGGCGGTTCCAAGATGGGGTCAGGGACTAGAGTTTTCTCACAAGACTTAAACATAAAAATATCACTGGCGCTAGACCAACACATTTCCATATTTCAATGTGAGTGTGTTGTGAGCCTGCACCGCTACTGCAGTCATGTCAAAAGGTATAAATGAGTACAACTGTTGTACTCATACAACAGTATACGGAATGCTGTGTATATGCAACACCACGAAATCCAGTCTCATTTATGAATGCCACTTGAGCGTTTAGCCTCTTCTAATGGGGTAGGTTAGGTTAGGTGTTCACGGGCAATTTTCCTCAACTCCACAACGAGGCGCGTGGTGGGAATAAAAAGCTATTCGAGCCACCCTAACTCCCCGAAGAATCCCAGTAACCCCTTGACGTTACCGACGATCTCGGAGAGTGACCCTGGCGAGCCAAGGTACTTAGCCCGGTATTCTGCAACCCCCTGGCAGTCCAGAAGTACATGGGTTGCTGTTTCCTCTGCTTCCATGCAAGCTCTGCACAGTGGACTGTCCGTTCTAATGGGGTAATTCTTCAATGTATCAAAGGGCATGGTGCATTGCATGGGCATGGCAAGGTGATTCACTTAGGAACGGCACCGCCGATAGAATGGGACGGATCTACAACGTCAGCGGCAGGTCCAACTATACTGCTGCCACATCCCTGCAACCAATTTAGCTCATGAGTAAGGCAACGGACTCGTGAAGCGCAACGGTCGCTGGGTTGACATACCTGGCTGCAGGCGATATCAGGATAATTGTAGGAACCATTACGGGCCACCTGGCCCTAAACCGGTACCTATTCACCATCAATGCGACGGACAGTTCTCTATGCAGAGGATGTCTCAATGCGGAGGAAACGGCCGCCCATGTTATCCTGGAGTGCGAGGAAGTGGCACACAACGGGCAAGTATTCTCCCGGGTCGCTCCTAGAAGCCTGTGAACGACCTAGGAGGCTTCTGTGCTTCATGAAGCAGCTAGCCTGGCTTAACTAGTCAGCCTTATCTAAACTCATAATGAACCGCCTATCTAAATGCGGAAATAGAGCCCTATACCAGGCGTCGGCAACCTGCGGCTCGCGAGCCACATGCAGCTCTTTCATGGCTCTCCAGTTCCATATGTAAAAAAATATTATTTACTATCAAAATTCTTAAAACCGTGCAATATATGGATAATTGAGTATTATGATATAGTATGAGATTTTTAATTACGTTTTGATTCACATGTTTATCTAAGAAAAAAGAAAAGGTCATCCAATTCCTTTTACGGCGAACAACATTTTAATTACAATTTTTGTTTGTTATGTTTTTTTTGTTTTTGTTTGTTTGTGTACAATGTTTGTTTTTTTTTATCCGCAACAACCACCAGGTGTCCAAAATATTTTTTATGAGGACAAAAAAAAATTGGCTCTTTAAAAATTGTAAAATTTTGTAAATTAACTTTTGGTTCTTCCATCTCAAAAGTTGCCAATCCCTGCCCTACACCAATATCAATTCGCAACTTCTTTATAGTATGCGGTTGGGCTGTGCAAGTAAAAATTCTGGCTTCTAGGGATTAGCAAGTTGATTTCTGATGGAGGTAGAATTTATACTATAAAATATACATATTACATGCAATATCTTTGTATTATAGTTTTTGTTACATTTATGAATATAGAAGAATGTTTTTGTATGAGTTTAGTAAAAACTAAAATATTCGCAACAACCGGATTTATCACTAGAAAAAACCGAGTTCCAAAATCTGTCGGTTAACCGGGTTACATGTCCTACCTTATAGTAGACATGTCAGAGAAGACATCGTTAAAATTCAACACTCAAACATATCACCCACCAATGACATGTTGCCAAATGTCCTTTTTATTAAAGCCGCTACGGCATTGGCACCTTGAATTATTCTAGGGTTTCACAAAACATAACTTATAATGTCATCGCACCTACCCATTACCATTTCTGCATCACCCAGAGGTTGGTTGCTAGAGAATGCCCTAGGTATTAAGTCTGCCTTTGTAAAATATGTGCATAACGTTTAAATAAATAAAAGTCGTAAATGTATACATACTTTCTTTTCATTAAAGAACACATTAAAAAATGTATTGGAATCAAATCAAGAAACTGGACGTGGGGTGCGCTGTATTAAATGCAAAATGTCTGAAGGTATTTTATAACCAATTCATTGTCTGTTTCAGTTTAAAAAATACTGATTCTACTATAAACAATACAGGCAATAAAGAGTTCGAAGAAGAGTTACCAGATGGTAGTCTTGAACGAACACCAGCAGTGAGTCTACCATTAGAAACAAATAGTGAAATTAATTTTGGTACTGAAAGATCCAACTCAGAAGTGCCTACAATAAAGTAAGTTTTTTAATACTTTGATCCCAATAGCGATAGGAAATAATGGTATTAATTATAAAGGTGCATCTATAATAATCTAAGGTTAGACCACCTATGTCCACCGTCACGCGGGGCGTTGCGCGTTGGTCGTCGCGTGGAGATTAACGATAGCTTTCGGTCTTAGGTCGGTCTTGAATTGTGGTAATCAAAAATCGCGACGTTAAACGAAGAGGTAGTTAGTTAGTAGGTTAGTGGTAAACGAGCAAGAAAACGCTTCTACGTGAACGCTCTCATATACTAGGCAGTGTTTGATTTGACCGCGCGAGTCGACGCACGACGCGCCGCGCTACGCCCCGCGTCTGTGTAAACGGGGTCTTAGAGTATCTACCAATAAAGATAAAAACAGTGTGAATAAAACAGCAATTAATCAAAAATAGTAAAGCACTAAACTAGTTGAAACTAGTAGTTACTTCGTAACAAAATAAAATTTAAAAAATATAAATAAAATACCTACCGTTTTAATTGTCTCTCCGGGCTTGCTTCTCTGCTTGCGAAAATGAACTTCAATACATATATTTGTAAGCACAATTATTATTGCCTTGCAATAACGCACGGTCGCGGGGTCGTAAGTGTGTGGGGGGGTCCTTTTTAACCGACAAAAAAAGGAGGTTCTTAATTCGACCGTATGTATGTATATATATTTTTTATGTATGTTCAGCCCTCACTCCGTTATTTATGAACCGATTTTGATTATTCTTTTTTGTACTTACTCATGGGGGGTCCCTACTGGGGTACTGTTTTAACCCACTTGGACCCAAATACAAATTTACAGTGGAAATAACAAAATTTCTTTATTGATTGGTAGAAACTAATATTATTATAACAAAAACCTAAAGAAACTAATAAAAAATATTTTCCTTCATTGAAAAAAAATCCGTCCTCAAATGGAGACAATGGGCTAAAGCGGTGTGTAAATTTTTAAAACATTTTCTTTCAATGCATAAAGTTTTCACACGCTTTTTGCATTTCTAACATGCATTTTTATAACACATGGTACATCGAAGTTGTTTCAAAAGTTTTTGAGGGTAGTGACCTACACCATTCTGCAAAATTGGCACCACAGCAGCTGTTGGATGCAAATTTGTCACTGCTTGTATGTCTCAAATAATGAAGAGCAATGTTGCGACGAAATTAAAACTGCTCTAACTTGATATCATAAGTTACAAGGTAAAGGCGGCATGAGTTTGTCACTGTTAGATTAGTTTGACCCCATGACGCAGAGATTGTTGCCCACTCAACGTACGAATAAATTTTGGTCGAAACGAAAGTCAAGATCCGCACAGGTTTTCTTCTTCACATCTTTCACTGCAACTATTTTGTTTTATCAGCACATCTATCAATTTATCAAGATGCGTTTGGACATTACCGTTAGTGAAACTATAAGCTTATAATTTCACTGAACGTCTCTGTTTTACACTGTTCCGCAAAATTAGTTCTATCTCTTAGTTCCAGTGAACAGTTCGTCATTGCTACTTTTCAAGTCCTCTTCATCTCGATTCGTGAATACTACAAATCTTACTTGGTATGTCTTGTGGAATAGCTATGCTTTGTATATGGTCTACATCGCCATCTTCTTTATAGGTAAACACACTTGGTTCAGCAGGGATCCCACTAATATTATAAATGTGAAAGTTTGGATGGATGGATGTTCGTTACTCTTTCACGCAAAAACCACTGAACTGATTGCGATGAAACTTGGTATGTAGAGAGCTGGAGACCTGGATTAACGCATAGGCTACTTTTATCCCGGTGAAACGATCGAACGAACGATGAAATGATCCGGGTGACCGCGGGGCGCTGCTAGTATCTACTAAATCTATCTCTGTAACATCGTCTTCTTCAAGCATTACAGCATCAAGTGCTTCTTGAAACTCAAAGTAGTCACTATAACTGTTATATGTCAGTTTAGACATTGTTTTTCAAAAATTACATGGTGACAATAATACGAATATTTTGCCTCTGATGTGTCCATTGGCCCCAATTGGGGACACCATTGTAAAACGCTCCTAGTACAAAGAATACTCGACTATTTTACTATAATTAAATTTTACCATATTGTCCGGAACATATTTATATATTTTACCTAAGAAAACTAGCAGATTTAGAGGAAAAAGTTACAAATAAAAATTCCTTAATCATTGTGATCATCGAAGCCTGAAACAGCTCCGCAAGATGCTCGGCAAAATCTCTTTTATCTGTTTCTAATCACTATTTTGTCTAATAACGAGTCAATAGCTTTTTAACCAACAAATACCATAAACCACCAACAATACAAAACCATAAAAAGTTGAGGGTACTTCTTTAGGTGTCCTCATTTGGGCACCTAAAGAAGTACTTACTGAAGGCTTAAATGGGTTAAAGTATTCAGTATTAAATGTACAGGGGTCACACTGAAAGTTTTTAGACTTGACTTCTGCCCTTCTTTATTTTTGTCGACTGGAAACATCCATTCGAAGAGGAGGGAGGGGGGGAGCGAGAGACGCTAATAGTACATATGTAGGTCCACTAAAGGGCGCTAATCTAAACATTGACTTCTGTCAGCTCTTTATTAATTAATGTCACCAACCTGTTAATGGGACGTTGTAAGTTCGTCGTATCGTTTAAGTTTGCACTTCTGTCGGCTTCTGTCCCATGACTGCCTCTTTTTTTTTCATCAGGTTAGGTTTTTTTTCTGACACATCATCAAAGTGTATGTCTTCGTTTTCGGGAGCGTTTTACTACTACCATGTATATGTATGGTGTACAATAAAGAGAATTATTATTATTATGTATAGGACCAGATACCGTGACCAATACAAAACTAATCGTCCACTATGAAGTCACAATTTGGAGCTGTGTGAGTGAACCCCGCCCAACGCGAGTGTATTACGTACACCCTTTTTGCTTGTGCATCAGTGCATAGAGGTTATCCCAAAATTTAGGTACTTTTTTTATTAAAAATAATTTTATTTCATTTGTATGTAATACTAGCAGCGCCCCGTGGTTTTACGTGGTTTGGGAATATCGGGATAAAAAGTAGCCTATGCGTTAATCCAGGTCTCCAGCTATCTACATACCAAGTTTCATTGCAATCTGTTCTCTTATTTTTGCGTGAAAGAGTAACAAACATCCATCCATCTATCCATCCAAACTTTCACATTTATAATATTAGTGGGATTAAATAAAGACATTATAAATAGATCTAAATGTGGAAAAAAAAACTAGTAGGTACTACAAGTACCTACTCGTTTTTTTCCCAAAGCTTAACTTAATAGGTTAACAAATTATTTTTATTATTAACTAGCAACCCGCCCCGGCTTCGCACGGGTACAAATTATACACCTAAACCTTCCTCATGAATCACTCTGTCTATTAGTGAAAACCGCATGAAAATCCGTTCAGTAGTTTTTCAGTTTATCGCGAACAGACAGACAAACGCGGCGGGGGACTTTGTTTTATAATATGTAGTGATATGTATATAATGTTTTATATTTTGAATTTTTTAATATGATTTTTTTTCATCATTAGCTCAGCTACATGATATGATGATGATTCTAAACGCAAAAACCTTATAAAGTAATGAAAAGTAAACAGAAACAATATTCGTTTCTACAACTTTCGAGTGTTTCTCTCAATTTTATCAGGATCCTATCATCAGATCCTGCCTTCCTTGACCTGGGACCACCCTCGAGGTACCTTATCTAACGAAAAAGAATAATCAAAATCGGTCCGGCCCGCCAACCGCTCTGCCCCGCTTTTTAAATCTCTGATATCTTCTAAGATATCTACATGAAATGCACAGCGTATCTAATGTATTTAATTGGATAAGGAATAATACTGTATTGTTTAAAATAGTTTGATAAATAACCCATAATTTTTTTGTAAAATGTAAAAGATAAAAATGGTTAGTGTGGGTTATCCTTAGGAGATAAACATATACCATCGCGGACTTTTTTATTGAACTTTTTAAGATATACAATTCCGTATTACATTAATTTGATCTATCTCGTAAGGTTTAGTCAGCGTTTGCAATGTAAGCGCACAAAAATATGTTTGTTACGACATGACATTACAAATCTTTGAATTTCTCGACTTTCCTCTACAATAATATGCATGTATACTACATATAAACTTTCCTCTTGAATCACTCTGTCCATTGGTGAAAACCGCATGAAAATCCGTTCAGTAGTTTTTCCGTTTATCGCGAACAGACAGACAGACAGACGCGGTGGGGGACTTTGTTTTATAATATGTAGTGATTTATTAGATCATATTCGATGCTTAAAGTCACTGTCATAAAAATATAAAAGTAAAGATATTGCAAATATTCTTATTTTAAAATTCATATCATAGAAACCCACATACCTTTATTATATAAATAAATAGGTAATAAAATAAAAATATATTTGCTGCCACAAGATAAACTACTTCAGCAAAAGTCCTTATATATAGATCGGTAGTAAAAATGTTTCTTTTTTGTCGTAACCACCATTGACTACGAACTTAATTTTTAACTCGATGTATCAGAGAATGGTGCTTCTATTGGTGCATTCTATCCCAAAATAAGTGCATTTTAATTCAGCCACTCACTCCATCTAAATTTAAAGACATGTTTATTTAAAAGAATACTTGGATAATTATGTTACCAGTTTTAATTTTTGAAATATCAGAACTATCAACATCTTACAAGTCCTAATGCTCTATAGTTCTGCGTTAGGAGTAGTAATAATAAGTTTATAATACAATCCTCCAGCCAAAGTATCGTGTGACGGACACTGATTGAACTCCGGGAGCTAGAGCCTAGAAGTAATATTTCAAGGATTCCAGTTTCGCGAACATAAACAGTAAGCATATTTATCGTCTTCCTATACATAAGAAGTAATTCTACTGGCAAACAAAAATATACATAACTAGCAACCCGGCCCGGCTTCGCACGGGTACAAATTGTATACCTTCCTCATGAATCACTGTCTATTAGTGAAAACCGCATGAACATCCGTTGGGTAGTTTTTCAGTTTATCGCGAACAGACAGACAAACGCGGCGACTTTGTTTTATATTATGTAGTGATGATAGTATGGCAATGTCCCTAGTAATGGCGTCGCTATTTTATTAATTTGATAATTTCGTTATAATTGTTTATAAATGCAATAGGAAATAGAATACTTACATATGAAATGTGACGTTGGAACACTTATCTTTTTTGTACTGTGATTTTTAGATGATTTGACACTTGTCACTTTTAAAAATTATAACACAGCGTACTAAAGCGGCGAACGTTTTCTCACGTGTGACCCGTGTGACGAGTGAGGCGTGCAAGTGTGGCAATATTGGTTTATTATTTTTGGCTTCATTTTTCGGGCGCGTATTAGGAATCTGGACCTTTTTTTTTAAAGACACCTCCCGCATCTGGAATCACTCCTGTGTCGCGGGGGACTTTAGAAACATACAAACAACGGACACAAAGAACACCCAGACTCGGGTGGGAATCGAACCCACGACCTATGGCGTAGCAGTCAGGGTCACTAACCACTAGGCCAACAGGCCAGTCAAAGTAAATTTAAGTATATTTAATTTAAATGTAAATTCTGCTTGCATTAGCATAATATGTTTTAGTGAATTTGAAGAAAATGATAACATACTGGAAGCTGATCAAGAAAATGATGAACAACCACAGGCATTTAATATTGAACCAATACCACCTACAATAAAGTAAGTAAAAATACTTCTCAAAAACAATATAAGGTTAAAAGTGTCTTTGAACATTTTTATTAAATATTTTCTTTATTAAAGCCAATTTATAAGAGGATTCCTGATATATTGGAGTGTTTTATTTCGTAGGACAGTGGACTAAGACACGTAATAAAATTCAATGACTTTTGAGCTGGAAGGCTTTTTTTTTCTTATAGAAATACCATCAAAACATTTCCGTTGTTTTATAAAAAAAAACTTTCATAGAAACCTTCCTGGATATTACGAACACAACAAGAAAAAAAAAAAAAAGCGGTCGAGCCATTTGCAAGTGATGCCCCGGACACACCTGTGGCAACAGATTTTTATATAATACTAGCAAGCCGCCCCGGCTTCGCACGGGTAGCAGGGACATCTTCTATCTTCTACAACCATCAACATATTTCAATCAGTTGACACAAAATTTTTACAAATTATACACCTAAACCTTCCTTATGAATCACTCTGTCTATTAGTGAAAACCGCATGAAAATCCGTTCAGTAATTTTTGAGTTTATCGCGAACAGACAGACAGACGCGGCGGGGGACTTTGTTTTATAAGATGTAGTGATATATATGTATATACATAATACTAGCCATTCCCCGCAGTTTTACCTGCGGTTATAGTCACTGCTCCGCTCGTAAGGGTCCTAGCATGATGTTACATAGTCTACAATCTTCTTCAATTATAATCAATGATTCAAATATAACTAATGGTTCTAGATATTTTTTTAAACCCCATGACACGCTTGCTGGATACCTCCGTACCCATCTGTGTGTAGAACCTATAAATAGACGTTCTTAGGCTGATAGGGATATTTATTCGGTTGGTTAATAATGTCGAGACTCATAGCTCTTTCGTTTCAGGACTGGGCATCAATTGTTTTACTTGCTAAACTCTACAGAAGATAGTGCCAATATTTCTTGGACGTCATTGCCACAGTTCGAGAAAAATCGATACAGTCGCGCCGTGTCCTTATTGAAAAAAGATTACATTTCTAAGTATAAGGAATATTTAGAAAGTTTGAGTCCAAAGGATTTATTTGACTACTATTATAAAACAATTGTTTAATATCTACTCGTTTTTGTTTTATCGCCTCTCATAAATGCACACTATGTAGGTACTCATGAAAGTTCTAGTAATAGCAGGCTAGGCCCACTCCCCTAAGTAGGTATGAAGCTACAGGCACCTAGCAGCGTCGTCGAGACGTGAAATTCAGTGGGCTGCCACGGCGCCGGCCCGGTAGCACGTTACTTCAATACTCATTCACGCACTACTACGTCGCTTCGTTCGTTCGTCGCTTACGAATTACTATAATTATATTACCTATTACACAATGCATAATACTAAAAATTACTTAACAAAAATGAAGGCAAACGCATATTGCATGGTTTTTTGGCTGTTATAATAATAATAAGGATCCGAAACTTAATGTAAAGTAAAGAAATCCACGTCTACCTATAGGTAATTAGTAGGTACCTACCAAATTCTGACTTTTGTTGTCCTACATTATGTTTCCCGTATTTTAGTGGTTACATTATATTATTAAATAGAAAGAAATGCACGTCTACCTATAGGTAATTAGTAGGTATCTACCAAATGCTGACTTTTGTTGTCCTAAATTATGTTTCGCGTTAAGTAGTTAGATTATATTATTAATTAATCAGTATAGTTATACTATATACTTACAAGTTCTGTTAAGGTCAAGTTTAGCTTTCATAAGTATATTTATTTATTAGAACCACAACAACTGATAAACATCTTTTGTATTTGAAGCGTCCGTTTGTAATGTCGTAATGACAGTTTTTTACTAAATGTATCTGAATGTTTACACGGTACATTCGGTATACAAAAAAAGAAATTCACATTTTTGTCTGTCTGTCTGTTTGTTCCGGCTAATCTCCGATACGGGTGGACCGATTTCCACGGGACTTTCAGTGACAGATAGCTGGTGTTAAAAGGAGTAACTTAGGATACTTTTATTTTGAAAAAAGAATTAAGGTTCCGCGATTTGATTCGCATATACGTACCTACCTAGCTAAACACCTAAAAGACATAGTTTCTAAGCAGAGATTATGAAATAAAATATTTTTCTTTAATATAAGTTTCATCTACATACTACTTAGTAAATACCTAGCCTAGGTTTATTTAAAACTTCATTTGTTCACAAAAGTAAAGTAATAGGCACATAACTGGTTTTTAAATATTTAGATTAATTATTCTCACAGAAAACAACCCTAACGTCATCAGAACAGATTAGAGTTATACGATAGAAAGAGAGGCAAGTTTTAGGTTAATATAGACTAATTAGCGGTGTGCGATCTGAATTGGACATTATTGTGTCGGAGCAAGAGTTGCTATTTATTTAAATGGTATTGCGAAGAGGTCCTTCTGTACTGGTACTATTATGTATTCTGTGGTAATAGGTACACCTCATCATTAGAACTTTTATAAGAGAATCTCGTCCAAAGCTGAAATAGAAAGTTGGTTTAACAACTCGACGTAAGATTTAATACGAACTACGTGTGGATTGTTGAAGCTGAAAGGGCTCGACAGATGATTCTATTGGAATTTATAAAAATGTCTTGCGGCGTGTCCTCCAGTAGCAGTTAATTTTACTTGCAAAAATAGGAACTCTTAAAAAAAAAAGGTAGTGATAATACACTTCACACATCTCACACACGGCCGTCTGATCCCAATCTAGGCAGAGTCTGTAACTATGGTAACCAGACTACTGATAAACATACTTATATAATTATTTCTAAATACATAGGTACATATTACAGATAAATTATACCCAGAGACAGAACAAACGATCATGCTCATCACATAATTATATGTCCTGGGTAGGAATCGAACACACGACCTCTGGGCTCGGCAGTCATCACTACTTTTTTTTTTGGCTCAGTCTCTGGTCGGGTCGGAGTCGGTGATTCTCGCGAAACTTTCGATACGTTCCGCCTTTGATTTAATGAGGTGAGGCAAACAGTAATCAGTCTCACTATCAAGAATTTCTTTTTCTCGTGATTCTCACACCTGTATCCGTGAAGAGGTAGGCAGAGACATATTAAACACCACTCACATAATAGAGGGAATTAACGAAGGGTAAATATTAAAAAGAAAAGATAGGTAAGAAGTGAAGGAAAGGTAATTGTTTATACGCATGAACCCATCTAAAGATCCCAAGTGCCCCAATCCTGGATCATAGTGGATCTTTTTCTCAACTTGTTTTAGAGGCTATATCTTGTAAATTTATGTATTAATAGTCAACAAATGCCTTTTCTTTAAAGATTGAATACTCTTCACTCTTCATATAATCTAGAAAGGTATAATTAATTTATGTATTTATACGGGAATTAACGCGATCACGAAATAGGTATAACATAGGTACCCTGAATCGCCTGACGTTTAGGTAGGTAATTATAGAAAACAGTGATTTAATGATAAACATTGTAACTGAATGAGTTAGAAAAAAAAAGTAATCCACTGCTACCCTACTTAATGGTGTTAATACTGCTGGAAAATATTTGAGCATTAGGTGCCTACCTGTAATATTAAAACATCGAGGGATGTTTGAAAACTTTACAGCATGACCAAGGAGCTTTGTAAGAATTATATTTATTTGCTTTATATAAATAAAAAGGAATTCCTGTACCTACTGAGTTGCATCAAACCAAACTTTTTTTATACACCGTGTAAGAAACACCGTACCGAATACTGAAATAGTGTATTCAGATCATCATTCTGATTCGAAAATTATCATCATTTTTTTTTATAATTTTACATTTTTTTGTTTAAAAGTGATATCACAATGAGTAAACAGAACATTTTACCATAAAAATCTATATTTAAATACGTGAAGCGAAAACTTTGGATCCCTTTTTACGAAAATTGGGCGGGCGGAGGAGTATGAAATTTCGCACACTTATAGTTTAAACAGAGAAGAAGTGACGAATGCTAAAATTTTTGAACAGTATTTGCTACAAAGTTAAAAAAATGCAAAAACGGGTACATACAGCTATGAGTGTCCAGTATATATTTTGACTTGTCATGGTACAAAAGTCTATACAATGACAGGTCAAGTAACATTTGCCAATAAAATAAACCATGGTCGAAATTCGACCACCAGGCGATCTCTACTAATTATAAATACCACGTACCGTATTATAATACGGTGACGGCGCCGAACGTTAAGGTCATTCGCCGTATCGTATTAAAATAATACCTACGTATGTATTTCGTGCCAACAGTTTACGCACACTAGCATACACATGTGATGATTTTAAAAGTTCACTGACTCCGTAAGACTGCACTGCTCGTCTTCAAAACGCTTTTGGGAGAGAAGCACACCTTATTTGAGCACCGTAAGGCGTTGGTACGCAGAACTTAATCGTGGCCGTGTTTCTCTCCATGATGAAATTCGTGAAAGTCGGCCCTCAACTGCGATCATTGAGGAAAATGTGGCTTCTGTCAGGCAACTAATTGAAGAAAACCGGCATATCATCTATGAGGAGATTCGAGGACATTTGGGGATTAGTATGAGCCAAATTAAAAAAATCTTACATCAACATTAATTTGAAAGTTAGGAATTTTGTTGCCGCTAGATTCCTCATGACCTCACCCCAGAACAAAAACGGTCTCGTGTTGAAAATGTTGTTAAAGCACGATCACGGACGTTCAATGCTGTGTATGGCATTGTGACAGGAGATGAAACATCGATATATTGTTACATGCCGGAAAGAACAGTCTTCTGTATGGGTGTTCGAAGTCTTTTTTCTCCCGAACGGGTCCTGTCTGCTCGATCCCACTTGAAGAACAAAAGACAGTTAATGCTGAGTGGTACATCACCATTTGTTTTCCCATTGTTTTTGAAAAAGTTAGGGGAAAACGACCAAGAAGTCGCATCCCATTGTACCATGACAATGCACTTTTCACTCATTCAAAAAGGCTTCTGAAAAGGTAGAGCTAGTGACCCATCCAGCACATAGTCCAGACCTGGCACGTGCGCTGAGAAACTTTCATCTTTTATACTATGAGGATGAGCTGGTGATGGACGGACTTAGGCTAAACTCGAAAGAACGAAAAGGTTAAATAACATGCGAATATCAAAACAATTTGTTTCCTCCACCTGCGCTCATATTCAGAAAGAAAGCTTTTAGATATCTGAAATGATGTCCTCGCAGAAGTGCGAAGCACGGTAAAATATCTGTTGCTATCGACCGTGGAGCGCAGGTACATATAATTAAGCTATACTGTTATTTTTAATACATAATACCGCATAATGGCTTAAATATTGCCGAACCTTTGTGGACACGCCAGGCGTGTTCTCGGCACCTGGAGGAAATTTAGAAGGACATGCGTGTCGCCGGCACTAAAAATATTAAAGGAGTCGATGATATCTTTAAATCAGACTATAGTTTGGGTTAACTGAACTTTTATTAATTAATCTATTATAATAACACAGACATAAAATATCAATAATCTAATGAGAACGTAGCGTGGATATTGTTTTTATTCAATATACATATATTAAATGAAGCGATGCGTAGTAGGTAAAGGTACATAATACTTACATTATTATTATTTTTGTAGTTATTCTCAAAACTAATTCTAAGTGTACACGATATAATATATGTATATTAGACAATAAGTATAACTTTGTTTCGCCTAGAATGATATTATAAATTACTTGCATGAGAATCAAACAACATCTACATTAGAGGGTTTCTAATAATTATATGTGGAGAATATAAGCTATTTGCCACAAAGAAGGCCAATAGCCATTCCAGCAACAAAGGATGCGAAAAATACATGCGATTCTGTAGCACGATAATGATCATCCCCTTTAATATTTTTAACCCAACGTTTAGCTTTAACTTCCTTCTTCTTTATTAAATCTTCGGCTTTGTCTAATTTACGATCCACAAATCGTTCCACCTGTAACAAAAAAATAAGTGGATAAGTGCAGGAGGTAGGGTTCAACAGATTAGATTGCTTCTGAAATTGCAGCCGTTAAACCGAGGAAGAACTGCATTCTACAGAAGACTACGGTTAACCAGCATTTAGCGCGGTTATTTCTGCTGGTGAGTCGGGTCCGCAGAGCTCCAGTAAGAACGTAGAATTGAACACGTGACTGGAGTTACGAGTTACGAGTGTTGTGCACTGATATTAGCCTGCCATCAATCAGGCGGGTCGTGTGTTTGGTCGACTTGAATACCTGATTGCATAAAAAATTCTATTTTGAGCCTAGGTAGGTACATTCAGCAGCATGAACTAGAAATACGGATTAGATGTGCAAGTCGGAACTTAACCGTGATAATATTTATAAGGTACATGTGGCGAAAGTTTAAATTACCTATTAGAAATACAACATGAAAAAACGCGATGGCGAATAGTGAGGCCGTGCAAAATATTTGTGAAGAGTAGGTTCATAGAATAGATTAATTACCTTTTTTACAATACCTACAGACTACAGTATGGTCATATGCATTATTGGGAGACTGGACACTGCTTTTAACGAATTGGTACGGTCCAAGAAATACACACTTAGCGAGGTGATAATAATTAATGTTATGGCTTAAACCCGTGTCCATAACTCGGGTAGATATATTTCTATAAAAAAGTCATTGGGGTACAATGTTTACGATACAAAGAAATGCAGCCAAGGTGGTAGGTAGGTAAGGTGCTAGACATATTTACATATGTAAAAACTATCGAATATTACAGTTAAAAGATATGTATTATTGGAAATCCCCAGGGTAGGTAGGTATTCCATCAAGTTGATTTCTGGTTACGGCGCAACCTCAGATTCGACTATATATTTCTTGGTGTGGCGTCAATACACACAATACAATACATTTAAGTTTTATACACCATATGGCTATTTGACTAAAGAACAGATAATTTGCTTTTGACAGTATGTCCCTGTCCGAATGGTGTAGTATTTAGATGGTCCCCGTCTCAACAACGCTTTGATTTAGGTCCTTACTGGTTCTGGGTGTACCTACGTTCTTACCTAAAATATAATAATGTAGAAAAAAAACATTAACTTACTACATATTATTATATACATCCTTCTGTTGTTTTATTTCTATGTAATGAAAAAAATAAAATAAATTTGTTAAGAAACTTATCTTTTGCTACTTGCCCCATAGTTATTGGGTGGTGATGAACTTGGTGTTGTCATCTTTGTCAAAAAAAAAACATATGGTACCGGTCTACCCACTAAATCTATCATAATAACTACTAAAATGTTTAGTTTTAAGGCTTCATCAAAATCTTATATCCTTTTCTGTATATACTCTCGAGACCTGTAGTTTTAAGACGTCAAGATGTTAAATCGCGGTTAGAATAAAATAAAACGAAAGTAGACCTATATACTCTAGCTATAACTTTTAATTTTACAATAGATACAGAAACTCACATTTATTTAAAAAATCACGAAGAAGCAATGCCAAAAAAGAATCCTCCGGTAAACCCTGCCGAATAATATGAATTATTTTTGACAAAGAGCAATACCTGTAACAAATAAACTATGGTTGAAACATATTTAGTTAGTAGGTGTAGGCCTACTAAGCCAACTTTTCTTATTAAATTACTATTATACGATGCGTAAGTCATATGACAATAGAATATTACTTTTATATTTTATATTATAAACCTGAAGTTGTATTTTTGAATTAATCGCGATAATCTCAGGAAATAAGAAACTTAAAAAAATATCTATGTAACCTTTGTGTGCACTAAGTAAAACTTCTTCAAGGTTGATGGAAATTTTATGATTATAAATAACATAACAAGTTGTGCAATAGTATTTTTATGAATAGTCCTAATAGCAGCGAAAAAAATATGAATATATAATAACTAAAAGTAAAAAAATATATAATAACTATAGAGTATATTTTATTTAAACCAATAATGCCATTAACAACCACAGCCTTACTGCTGCGAAGCAAACAAGTCTATGCTTATGGGCTATGTTGTCTCTGGATTCGTTCGGAGGCCGTAGAAGAGTGTCGGTAAAGAAACTCACAGAGAACCGCGAGTACCGCGACATGCTTAAATGTGCGATTTTAGTAGTGTACGACCGAACCTTCGGCTTCGGCCAAAAAATTGTTAAAATGAACTACGGAACTGCTGACTGTACTGCAAGTGAGCGCACGTTTGGTGAAATCGTTCTACCGCACAAACTCACTGAACAACTTCAACACCAAAATTGCGTCGAAAATTTGTTGAAGAGACAATTGAGGGGATAAAGTATAATAAGTAATAATATATTTATATTTCAAAATATTGCATTTAATATTTTACATATTATTAGAATTGTGTTCATAATACATATTATGTGTATGAACCAAATACTTCCAACGTTTTCTTTCTGGAAATTTTAATCTACAGAACAAACCTTGTGGACCGGCCGGAGACCTTAGTTGAAACTGAAGATTTAAAGGGGTCACAGAAGTGGATTCATCGCAAACCACATTAGAATTGGTGGCAGGCTTCGGTGTAAGTGTTAAAACAATTTTAATTCACTTAAATTGGAAAAGTGAAAAAGCTAGAAAAATGGGTACCTACCACATGAATTGAGTGAAGCACACCAAAAAAAAAAAGCGTTGTGTTGCGTTACATTACTCAGCCGTCACGATAACGAGGGGATTTTGAATTTAATAATTTTTTATTTGTGATGGACCATGGATCCTGTACGATACTCTAGCCCATTGCTAATTCGGGACAACGCTAGACCACACACTGCACAACAGACGATCACAAAATTAGAGGAGCTGCGATTAGAATGCCTTCGACACCCACCATAATCCCCAGACCTTGCTCCAACAGATTAGCTTTTGTTCCGGAATTTGGACAATTTATTGCCCGGAAAAGAATTTAATTCCGATGAGGCAGTCCAAACTGCGTACAAAGATTTCATTCATTCTCGCTCTCACAATTTTTTTCAGCAAGGGAATTAATGAACTTCCAATAAAATGGCGAAAGTGCATAGAAAACAATGATACATTAGCGAGCCCAAATAAAATAGTTGGTTAATTATGCGAATGCATGTTCCCGCGCCCCTCTCACGTTGCAGACGAGGAATGAGTTATGCGGTCGAACTATAGTAACATTGAACAACATCCTACATTGATTTAGTTTAATTAAAAAAATATATTATGTATGAAACATATATTATGAAAGCAACACTATATTCCCTATTCTCTTGTTATAAGAAGAATAATGTAAAGTAAAACATTTAACTTGTACATTAACTATATTATAATAAATATACAAAAAAACAATAAATAATAGCAAGCAACACTACTGGTTTTGGGTTTTACTAATTTTAAAGAAATTATTGCGAGCAGAGCGACAATGCAGCGTGCGGCCGCGGCGCGCCGACCGCAGCACCAGTAGTGACGCGGACCAAATAAGTTACGTAGTGCTTCAAAAATTTTTATTTACATGATAATACTTTCTAAACTTTTCCTTTGTGCGTATTATATGGTTTTTAATCAATACAACATAACTTCCTTCTTTGGATCGGCTTTTTAATAAAACATCAGTTGGTTTTTTTTCTTTTAAACATATACCTAGTGACAACAAATCGTCATCATCCTCTTTTAACCAAAGACACATTTGTAGCGTAAATAACTGTAGGTTGTACAACATTGTGTCCTGGGTCCTAGGATTTGTACATTAAATCTCAACATGGCATGCAACGTAAACAGAAATGGACAACTCCAGTGCCTCAAGGATGCCACTATACTTAATTTATATATATGTTTTTGAGTGCTCCTGAATATAAATTTATTACTTTTTGGAGCATTCTTCTTGTTCTTATTCAGGGTTCTTAAAAATCCTATATAAACCAATATAATATAGCTGAAGAGGTTTTTTTGTTGGATTATTTGTTTCTTTAAAGGGAATATCTAGCATGTACATAAATAAAATAAATGCTCTTTGTTGGAAACCGCTTTACCTAAAAATGGCTGGAGAATAAAGAATGACATGTTGCCAGAAAACTTGAAAATTCAGGCAAAATTACCTATTTCATCTGCAATTTTCTACAGAAGAAGGCTGTTTATATTAAATCACAACCTTATTGCTAAATAATATGGATTTACACTCAGGCATATGGGAACCAAGATTAATTTATAATCATATGATGATTTGCTACATTTTATAATAATATTTTCAATTACAATTTTTTATTATTTGTGTCAATTTTAATAAAAAAGATTGAAAATTAATAACTAGTTAAAATTGTTGAAGATAATATCAAATTGAAAATAATTATAAGAAGGCAACTAGGGATTATTCTATTTTCATAATCAATCAAAAATTAACTAAAAATGTATTAAAAATACTTTTATCGTATAAGGTAGATGCATATTTTCCTATTAATAGTTATTGTTTTAAAATATTTTCTTTTAAAACTATTTGGTCATAAAAGTAATATTATTTTGTGATTGATGATTACCATTAAGTTAATTTAGTTAGAATATTATATCAATTACTAATAACATTAATACAAGTATTTTATATTTTCTTAACTGTCAGTTTTCACTGAATGAGCTAGACTTCATTACTGTATAGGTAGTTTGTAAGTGGTAACATGTCATTTTGATCAAGAAACAAATAATTACCTTTTCAAACCAGTCAGGAGATCGTCCCGTAGCTTCTTTTTCAATTTTGTCACTGATTTTGTCAACCCTTTTGTTGATTTTATCCCAATTTATGTCAATATATCCTTTTTGACTGGCAATATGTAGTAATATGACACTTCCACCTAAGCCAACTGCAGCAACTCTTCCAATCTTCATAGAAATAAACCCAGTAATCCTGAAAATTTCGTTAAATAATTCTCACACAAAACTATAAAGGAAGATTAAGATATTGGCATGAACAAATGATTAGGTCATAATTTAACAATACAATCATGAGTCACTTTAACTGTGTCATACTATTAAATCCTTACTGCGTAAATACATAAGTAAACATTTTATATAAAAAACTAAGGCTCGATAAATACTATAGATATGCCAATGAGTTACACTTACCATCCTGATGCAGTTCCTAAAATTAACTGCTTTGTTGCCGAAGTCTTGCCTATATCACCTATAGCTTTCTCTATAAAATTTTTGGCATCGTCCACAATTTTCTTCGCATCTTCTGATGCATCGTCTACCCCTGGCCTTGCCATGGTGAAAGCAGAAAATTATCACAAAATTCTCAATTTACGCAAACAACAGAACAAGTCAGTGTGACAAATAAATCTAAAACCGTGATCGACGATCGTGATCAGTGTTGCCAACACTTGAAATTTTATCCCCCTAAGAGTAAACTCTAAAACCCCTAAAACCCCCTAACTGACAATTTGAAAAATGTAGGTTCTTATTTAATATTAAAACGTTTAATTTTAAATTATTATTTTTATTTCAAATAATTACAAGTGGTGTAAAAAAACTTATTTATGGTTATTATCATAAGAATTACTATTATTTATATAGAGATCGGATAATCGGATGCATATTTACCTAAAGTAATTTTTTAGCTAACAAATTATGGAAACGGCTTCTTAGAATATTGTTATGAAAATAAAATCCCGGGATTCCGGGATCGCATTACTAATCAGATGTATATTTACTTAAAGTTAAATTTTAATCTCCCATTCGAGTATGTGTGTATGTATGTAGGGTGTAAGAGAAATGGTGGTGTGGTAAATAAGAAAACATAAATGAATATAAATTTATTTATTCATTAAGGACATCTTATCTTACACAATATTTTTATGTTGTACACACAGAAAATACATAGAGGAGAAATGAAAGATAGAAAAGTTGTACATGAGCACTTTGGAAAATATACATAAATAATTGTCATACAAGAATTGTTTTTAGCCAGTAGCCAGGACATGCACTTCTTACATGGCTAATATGAAGAAAATAAAAACTTAAATCATTTTGTGTTTTACCATTAAAGTGGCAGCGAGATAAATATGGAGAGATTTGGAAAAGATCTTTACTCAACATTGGGTGGCTAAAGATTAAAGAAGAAAGATTACCCCAGTGACAATATCTTTAATCTCTATTTATAACTATGGTTCGGTCACTGAAATCTGTTATTTCTGTATCTGTTTGTGTTGAACATGATGGTGTTACATCTGGTTCTACTAACTGTTCAAAACTTCTTAATTCAGGATTATTCAGAGAATATAGTATAGAATAATAATTTTCTCGAGGTTATCATTTGTTAGTATATTTCTTTTCAAATTCAGAATCCACTTGTAGGTTGAAAAGAATATTTCCTAGATAGATAGATATGGCTTCTATCCAATAAAGCACAACACTCGATATTTTGTCAAAATGTTTGGCATAGTAAAATGCCGCCTCTAGTCATGTTCTCACTTAGTGATAACTGGCTCTGTAGGCCAAAGCAAATTTGGATGCAGTTCCTTTAAAATTCGTACTCTGTTGGGAGCTTTTAAAAATATTTTTTTGACATTATTAATTAGAGTGTCTACATCACCGCACCTTAAACATATTGTCTCTGTTAATCTATCTAAGGCGTGAGCGCTTACGCGCTACGCTGTCGCTTCATAACATTAAAACGTCCTGCACTTTATTGTTGAATTGGGTCCCCCATAAGCTTTTAGATATTCAATCACAAACTCGGACACAGTACGACCGTTAACAACATCTAAAGTTAGACAATTAACAGGTAAATTCGTCCCAATGACTTTTTATTTAATGGTTTTACAACATGTCATCCATTTCTTATTGTTTTGTACTTCACTGTGGATAAGTTTCATTTTATCTTAATAAATATAGCCCAAGTATTTCGTCCTTAACAAAGACTTACTTGGAATGGTTCTATCTTGATTTTTACAGTTACAAATGTATTTTTTTAAAACCACGAAAACGTCAGACGTTGAAAATCCCAATTTATTATTTATAATGAGAAAATTAATCAAGTCAATATAAAAGTCATTTGGTACTGCTGCTTGAATTCCTCGATGTTTTTGTGATTTCAGATGCTGATTCAAAATGGTTTTCTTCGCTTTTAATGTCGTATCATATTTCGTACCGCTCATAGTTCCAGTTGATGGGTCGTAAAACATCTCTGGGTGATTTCGTAGCCATGACTGAGCTATGTCTTCTCTTTGAGTTAAATCCGCCATCATAGTAGCGAATAATACCTACGAACTAAAAAAGATCATTCTTTGATGGTTTGAAAAGATGGATCAAAATGCAGTATCACATCACAACACTACACAGCGCAATGTTTTAAAACTTCCTGAAATATTGCAAATGTTTAAACAATAGTCTATTAATGCAACAGCCGACCAATTAGAGAGCAGAACATGTTACTACCTGCCGAAAGTACCATTACTCAGGTACATTTGACTTTACTATAGAGTTTTTTATTATATTATACAAATTTTCTCACTTTAATCCAAATCAGATTTGTAGCTATATACAAGTAGGTACAATGTTTTTAAATTGTAAAAAGAAATAATGCTTACCTTGTTAATAAAAGAAATAAGAGGTCCAAGCCGCAGAGCAGGTAAATCCAGGATTCGTGACACAAAGTCGTTGTTTCAAGCAAAACAAAAATCCAAATCACAATGCAAATCAGAAACCGTTCTTCAATAGCCAAGTAGGTAATTGAAGAAATTAAAAAACCTTGAGAAACACCCGAACGCATAGCAAGCACAACGACGAATGTAGTTGTATTGTCGCGTCGCTACTTGCGCACAAGCAAGTATTACCGTCTCACTCACACTTTTACAAAATGCTTACATTCCCTGAGGTTTAATAGGCCCGATTTGAGTAACTTAATAAGGTTGTTTTTGCTTAGTCAAAAATAACTGACAATAAAAGTAGGGAAAAGCAACCATATTCTGTTGTAACAGGGCAACAGTCGTTTGTGTCAAACTGGGTTTATTACATCTCACGGAGTATACACTTAAATTTGAATTTCCCGGAATCGCGGGATTTTGTCGATAAAAAAGTGCTTTCCATAATAGCCAACATCTCAACTTTAGGTAAATATGCATCCGAATATCCGATCTCTATTTATAACCATTTAATAATTTAAATATATAATTTTTTTTTAATAATATATTTAAAAATGTAATTTATATGTTTTATAAATGTTAATAAAGAAAATAATAACAATATTATCATAAAATGATGTTTAATGATCTAAAAGATTTAAAAGATATGATTTTTCCAAGTCTTTAAACAAAATTTTATTAATCTCTAAAAAAACCCCTACATTTTTTTCCCCCTATAAAAACCCCTAAACATTTTTTCCCCCTAAAAAAACCCCAGTGCAATTTTTTTATCCCTAAATTTGGGGGGAAAACCCCTAAGTTGGCGTCAGTGATCGTGATCATGGCAATAGCATAGAGGCCGCCTTTGATGCAGTCAGTGTGACTCTATAATTTTATAAGAATTCTACCACATGTCAGCTTTGTGAATGGCCAGTTCTATAAAATCTACCAACAGAAGATCGATCAGTATTTAGAGGTCTTTATCAAGAAACGGAAGAGATTTCAGAAAGGTTACTCATAGACTCAATAAATAAAAATGTCATGCCCATTTTTTCCCAGTATTTACCACTGCTTGCCTTTATTGACACTTTCAAAGTTTAGGTGCCTAGTAAAATAAAAGATTTCATTGATTTTTTTTGAAGTGAAAACTTCTATAACGGCTTTGTGAAATTTTTTGGGTAAAAAATGGGTTGTCTTAAGTTGGCGGGGAGAAATCATTTTTTTACATTTTTTTTTTTGCTCTTTCAACTGTTCGTTAACTGTTCGATCAAAATTTTTATTTGTTCGATCTTAGTTTTTTTTTTTTAAATAAAAATAAAAAATTACCCTCAAGTTGGCGGGGAGAAGTCGTTTTATGACATTTTTTATTTTACTATTTCAATTGGGCTGTCTTAAGTTGGCGGGGAGAAGTCGCTTTTTTACATTTTTTTTTGCTCTTTCAACTGTTCGTTAACTGTTCTTAACTGTTCGATCAAAATTTTTATAAGTTCGATCTTAGTTTTTTTTTGAAAAATAAAATGAAAAATTACCTTCAAGTTGGCGGGGAGAAGTCGTTTTTTGACATTTTTTTTTAACTATTTCAATTGTTCGTTAACTGTTCTTAACTGTTTGATCAAAATTTTTAATTGTTTGATATTAGTTTTTTTTTTTAAATAAAATAAAAAATTACCCTCAAGTTGGCGGGGAGAAGTCGTTTTTGACTTTTTTTGCTCTTTCAACTGTTCGTTAACTCTTCTTCATTGTTCGATCAAAATTTTTATTTGTTTGATATTAGTTTTTTTTTGGCGGTTTGACCAAGTACTTCGTTTGTCATAAAATTCGGTTCTGGCACTCGCCGGCCGCTACCGCGGCACGCTCGCTACGCTCGCTCGGCTCGTGCGTTATGGTCACAGTACTAACCTAACCTAAACCTAGCCACTTGAGGGTAAATTTTTATTTTATTTATAAAAAAAAACTAAAATCAAACAAAAAAAATTTTGATCGAACAATGACGAACAGTTAACGAACAATTGAAATACCAAAAAAAAATACATAAAATAACGACTTCTCCCCGCCAACTTGAGGGTAATTTTATATTTTATTTTTAAAAAAACTAAGATCAAACAAATAAAAATTTTGATCGAACAATGAAGAACAGTTAACGAACAGTTGAAATAGCAAAAAAAAAAGGTTAAAAAACGACTTTTCCCCGCCAACTTAAGAAAGCAATTTTTTTGTTTTATTTATAAAAAAATGTGAGCCGTCACGGGACGCCTGGCAGATGTGAAACATCGACTATTTTGTAAAAGTTGAATCAAAAGAGAGAATCGCACAGTCGATTGCGCATGACGACGCGTCGCCACACCGTACACACTACTGCATATAGACTGTATATATATACCATCATATAGCGTGGCGGCGCGTCGCCACGGCATGCGTCGCCACGCCAGAAATCAGTTTTACGTGCGGCTATAGATGTTTCACATCAAAAAACTAAGATCGAACAAATAAAAATTCTGATCGAACAGTTAAGAACAGTTAACGAACAGTTGAAAGAGCAAAAAAAAAATGTAAAAAAACGATTTCTCCCCGCCAACTTAAGACAGCCTTATGATTCAAGCTGATACGAACCGTGAGCCATGAGAGAAAAAAAAAAAAGATTCAAGCTTGAGCCATGAGAAAAAAAAAAGATTGAAGCTGGAATGTCAAAATCAGCTGTAAACCTACACTTATACCTAGTCCTACACATTATAATCATTATATTAATAAACAGTGGCACGGCAGATGAGCAGAGTACTTTTTAGAAAACAGTAGTAGGTCCCTAATGTATGTGTAAACCTCAGAGACATTCTGGGTACATTTATTATATATGAAATATTGAATACCTACCTAATGTATGCCTATGTAACGGTTTAAACTTAGATTTTATATAGGACCTTTATATAATCTAGGGGTTTAAATTAGTTAAAATTGCATTAAAAAGGTAAGTATTTAATTCAGTTGAAATTAATCCATTGGATTATGAGACCAACGCGCTATATATTTTGTAAAAATTTGTTTATTTATAAACAAGAGATAGTATAAAGGTACCTAGTATGTTACTAGCAATTATTAGTATGTAAATTAAAAAATACTGTAACAAACAATAATTAATGTATTGTTACTTTTATAGGATTGATTTGTCATTGTCATGTCTATATCTCGATTTGGAATTTTGAAGAAGTCTCAAGAAGGAAAACTGCTGCAGCAGTTATTTTCATTGTTCCGTAGAAATAAAAGCAGTTTAGGGTTATGGGTGAGGAATCTTTCTATTTTTTATGCTGTATTTGTAGAAAAACTTGTGAACCAATTATTTTTAATTATTGTTTATATTTAGGATGAAGATATTAACACTGAAATCAAATTAAATATTGAAAAACATTGGGCTAAAGAGGTTGTGAAAACATCTAGTAAATGTCAACAAAGGTCCTATTATGTTTTGCCTATGTTTCCATACCCATCGGGTAACCTACACATGGGACATGTCAGAGTCTACTCAATATCTGATACTATAGCAAGATTTCAACACTTAAATGGAATAGGGGCCATACATCCGATAGGGTGGGACGCATTTGGTCTACCGGCAGAAAATGCAGCCATAGAAAGAAATATTCTACCTCATCAATGGACAAAAACCAACATCAGTTCTATGAAAACTCAACTTCAGCAGCTTGGCTTTAATTTTGATTGGGAAAGGGAAATTTCTACTTGTGATCCCAAATATTACAAATGGACACAATATATTTTTTTGAAATTATTTGAGAATGAATTAGCATATCAGAACAAGGTAATAAAATAATTCTTTGGTTTTTCATGATGAATTTATAATGGCACAAATTAAACTCATAATATAAGTATGCAATTTAGTTTAGTGAACTGTCGAGTACAGTGGTTACAGCACTTTCTTTCACTCTAATTTTGTTATCATGAATATTTTAAATAATGGTAATTAAAGAGAACTGTTCACTAGTTTGTATTACAGGGCTCTATCAGTGACTAGGTAATCACTGAACTTTATCAGCATGCAGGTATTTATTTGCATTGCATTGTTGTTGAATCAAAAGTGTTACTACTTACTATTCATGTGCTATTTTGGGACTTAGACTAAACAAATGAAGGTATTTTCTTTAGTCTGCACTTTTTTCACTTCTTTCATAAATAAACTTCTTTTCAGGCACAAGTAAACTGGGACCCAGTAGATAAAACAGTACTGGCTGATGAACAAGTGGATGATCTTGGTTGTTCTTGGAGATCAGGAGCTAAGGTTGAAAAGAAATATCTGACTCAGTGGTTTATTAAAACTACAAAATTAGCCAAAGATTTATATGATGGTCTAGACAGTAAAGATTTGGACAACTGGAATGATATTATAAATTTACAAAAACACTGGATAGGGGAATGCAATGGAATTGTGGTAACATTTACAATGAAAATAAATAATCAGATTAAATCCTTTGATGTGTGGTCATCAGATCCATATAAATTAATTCATGGCAATTTCTTATTAATGAACTCGAGTCATGCTGTGATCCAGGACATAAAACATGGAAATATCGAAAATTTAGAATGCTATAATCCTATATCAGATACTAATATACCAATTTACATATGTAATGATGCTAATTATGCTGATGGCAGAGATGTCTCGATTGCTTGTGCTACATTGGATGAGGAGGACTACACAATTGCAACAACCTTGAACATACCTATTTCTGCTGTAAAAGCACATGACATAAATATTGAACATGAAAACAAAAAAGCGATTGATATAGCCAGAAGAAAAAATGTGGGAGGGTATTTTGTTAGTTCTAAATTAAAGGACTGGCTTATATCTAGACAAAGATATTGGGGAACACCAATACCAATAATTCATTGCAATAACTGTGGTGCAGTTCCTGTACCTTATGAAGATCTTCCTGTGAAACTCCCAGAAATTAATTCAGTTTTACTTGGTATACAGACTTTAGATAAGGTTTATGATTGGGTAAACTGCAAATGTCCAAAGTGTTTATCTAGTGCCAAGAGAGAAACTGATACTATGGACACATTTGTAGATTCTTCATGGTATTATTACCGCTTTTTGGATCCTACCAATGAAGATGTACCTTTTTCCAAGGAGTCTATTCAAAACCACATGCCAGTAGATATATATGTAGGTGGTAAGGAACATGCTGTACTGCATTTATATTATGCTAGGTTTATGAGTTACTTTTTGCATTCCCTTGGATGGACTCCTACTCAAGAACCATTTAAGAAACTAGTTGTGCAGGGTATGGTTATGGGACAGTCTTATAAACTTAAGTCTACAGGGAAATACATAACACCGGAAGAAGTGGAGCAGGTTGGTAATATATATAAAGAGAAAAGTAGTGGTGAGCCAGTACTGACACAGTGGGAGAAAATGAGCAAGTCTAAATACAATGGAGAAAACCCAGACAGATTACTCACAACCTATGGATGTGACACAACAAGATTGATGATCCTTTCGGATGTCCCACCATCTACAGCAAGGCGTTGGTCCGATACTAGTAAATATGTTTTAATAATAATATTACTATTACCTAAAATTACTTTTAACATTTTACCAATAATTTTTTAGGTAAAGGCCTTACAATTTTTAATCTAGAATATTACAAATACTCTGTAGACCTTTGTTCTTCATTGAATAAAAACCAATTGAAGTTTAAATGAGGAATCTAAATCAAAACCAATTTTGTTTATAGCCTTACCGGGAGTGCTGAATTGGCAACATCGATTATGGATGACTATAAGAGAATTTTTAAAGCATAGACATAATATGTCTTCAACAAAAACCTTAAATCCTGAAGAATTTGAAAAACATGAAGCTAAGATTTGGGATTCAAGAAATTTTTTAACTGCAACTACAACCTTTCATTTTAAATACACCCAAAAACTAAGTGTAGGCATTTCTAGACTTCAGAGTTTAACCAGTGTTTTAAGGGTAAGCCTTATTTAATATTAAAATACAATGATAGACATACTTCGTAAACATTTTAGTCAAGTCTTCTCATATACATATCTACAGCTGGTGACCTGTAATAGGTGAGAGGAAGTTATAGACTATGATTCCAATCTGCTGGTACATCACATGTTGTTTCTTTCCAATGGTCAATTTACGCACCAAGTCTGACAATAGAAATATGCAGTTCGTCAGTAAGGTCGGCAATAAATAGGTAGTAGGTACCTAATAAAGCTTTCTATTGTTAAATTTAATAAATTAGCTAATTTCATTTTCCTTGGTATTGTACCCAAGGTACATGGCCTACTTGCCTTTTGACTGGTAAATCGCTGTTCGGAACAGATCTGCAAAATCTTCTTTTGTATAAATTACAGAATAATGTACCACCAGAAGTTGTGGCCAGCAGCAAGGAGTTCGAAAAAGCTTTAGCTGTTCTAATAATTATGCTTTCACCAGTGATGCCCCATTTTGGTTCCGAATTGTGGGCTGGATTTTTGTCAGCGCCACATAGAGCGTGTGAGACATCAAATTTAATAAAATGGCAGGAAGGTGTACTAGACCAGCATTGGCCAATTGTAGACATGAATTACAAACTATCATTATTATGTAAGGTGAGTGCCATATTTTCATACCACACCTTTATTTTTATCGATATTTCTTTACAATAAAAATGCCTACCACACATCCCAATTTTATGAACCCGTAATCACAATGAACTGATTGTAAGACATTTTTCATAAGTAGTACCTCCCTAGTACAACTTTGCAAGAAGTGTTAAGTGTTAAGAAGCTAAAAAACATTTGTATAAGCTGTGTGCCCTGTTTCATTCGTTTCCTGTATGTGTTTTGCCCTTTCAAAAAACACTTAACCTCGCAAGCTGCTTTGGTGAGCTTCAGTTCCTGTCCGTAACGGTTAACTATTTCTCCCAATCCCACCTTGTTCCTTTTGACAAAGAGGGTTTATTATCATAATCATAAATAATTAATAATAATATATTTTTTTGCGCAGAACCTTAATTCTTTTTCCAAAATAAAAGTAGCCTAAGTTATCTACTCGTAATAACACCAGATATCTGCCAGTGAAAGTCCCGTGAAAATATGTCCACCCGCTCCGTAGAATAGCCGGAACAAACATTTTAAAAATTGTTTTTATGGTATAAGTACTTTGTAAACATTTAGATGCATTTAGTAAAAAGTTATTTTTATGTCATTACAAACGGACACTTAAATTTTATTTATTTGTATAGATGTTATCTCACAATATTTTAGGTGGATGGAGCTGACAGATGTGAACTTAAAATAGAAGCGAAAAATTTCCCCAATTTGCAACACGATGACGCTTTACAAATGATGCTTAACGAAGAGGCAATTAAAAAAACAACTAAAAGAGGAATACACAAAACGAAATATGAACTATATCCTGATTGTCGTGCGATATTACACATACTTACAAACCGAAAAGAGAAAGCTGTAAAAGTAAAAGACAGTTTACAAGCATAGACTGAGTTGACAACGTTAGGTTACAACTTTCAGTATCAAAACAATAGTATTGGGTACCTATATTGTATGATATTGTTGCGAATCGGGGTTCGGGATTAGATTTGTACACCAATTTGTTACGAAATACAATTTATTTAATAATTCGCAATTAACAAATTCTCACTGATATTCGCTAGTATTTTTCGCTATTCTTCGCACTTGTTCACTCTCTGTATCACAGTACTAGAATCAGTGTCTACACCGCAATGAGGCTTCCTTATTAATATAAACTTGAACCTTATCTCATAGAAAGTTCTAGTAGCTTCGTGAACTTTCCCTAAAAATCTCGTAATAACTCGACTGACTTGACCCCCTCTGGAAACTTCTAAAACATTGTTGAATACTCTGGGATGTTCACATCACTCGATGTGAACATTCGATTAGTTCACCTATTCGTTAACAGATGGCGCCACACGTCTCAACACACAAATTTTTGTTCCTTGTGAGATTTGAACCCACAACACTCGGCGCGGCGTAGTGGCGAGGTGACCACTTAAACGATTGCGCCATCCGTGCAGTCAAATTAGGACATGTTATTAGCTGTGCCTAATACGTATGTATTTCGATTAAGATTTCGTAATAAAACACATCTAGTCTAATTAATTATGAATCAGTAAAATATCATACGAATTATTTAGCGTGGTAGCATGATCATTAAAGATTACAAAATTACTAAGCACAAGATCTTACAATACTATGATGATGTTGGAATAAAATAAAAAAATATTTTACACATTAATATCAGTTTATTCGTGACTAAGCCAATTTTCTAGTAAGAAAGTATGTACATACTAAAATAAAATATATACATGGTAAGGTAAGCTTAAGATTTCGCTATCTGGTGCTTCTAGCTTTTTTTCCTCTAAATATTTCGTCTTTGTACGCTTTCAGATTTGCACCTGAATCCTAGAACAAAAAATAAATAAATGTGTTGTTATTAATGTGTTCCTTTCTATATTCAAAACAGATGGCGGGTCGGGAATCCAGTACTTAAGTAATTCAGTTTCCCGAAATCGTATAAAAAATTTTCTATTAGCATTTTTTCCATTAGCATATAATATACATATATGAATCCCAATTTCCCCTGGGCACGCCATAACTTGAGAACCGCTTAACCGCTTTCATTAATCTTCTTTTTAAATGTTTAAAAACATTGTAAAAGATTCTTACTGAACGAAAGATTAAGAAAATTTCGCAGATAATTGGCTAATTTTATAAGCGACATATTGCTGTTTTCCGACATAAACGTGAACGAAGTCGCGGGCACAGCAATTTTTTTTATAAATAAGACATTACATAAGTCTGCGATTTTAAGAAGCTGTAAAAAAAATCAAGCTTCTAAGTCAACGCAATCAAAAGATGCCTTAGATTTTAACAAATTTTAACATTTTGCAGGTAAATCAAAACCTAATTTCATGATTCTAGGTCAATACTTAGAATCATGAAATTTGGTACCTATTACTGTACTGTACTAATTTGGCACCTATTAGGCGACGGCCGCGCGACTACGCGGTTGCAGCAGGTCCCAGGGAGGACGGCGGGGACGTGGATAGCTAGGACTGGCTAGAGCTCTGCTCTAGATGGTACTTCACCACGTATAGCAGATACCCTAACTTCCCTTCCCAATATGTTAGATGGCAATGTATAATTATATTGAACAAGAGATCGCTTGGTGGTCGAATTTCGACCATGGTTTATTCATTGGCCAGTATAACTCGCGCTGTCATTCTATAGACTTACTTACCACAGTATATAGAGTATACAGTAGTACAGTGACAGGTAATCACATAAGTATACTGGACGCGTGTAATTTCATTAGCCGTTTTCACGTAATTTTTAAAGTTGCAAGACATATTGTTTAAAAATGTTAGCTTTCTGTTCTATATATAAACTGTAAATATTCCAAAATTCACGTTACTACGTTCGCGAAATTTTCTTAAAAAGGGGTACAAAAAATTCTCTTCATGTATTAATATAATGATTTTTACCTTCATCGCCTCACGCCATTCTAAGTTTCGTAGACGAGCTAGTCCTTTCAAATTTCGGTCCAGTATTCTTAAAAATTCTGTTCTGGTTAATTTAGGCGTCTCAGTGGTTCCATTGTTAGATGGATCTGGAGCAGGTGTAACAGCCTGCAAACATTCAAGATTAGATACGATAAATAGGTACTTATCACATTGTAATATCACACAGCTACAATATGTAGATACTTACATTCTCATCTACAAATTGTTTGATTACCAAGTCAGATATTTGGTTGTAAGCGCTTTTGGTGTCGTTGATTTGCTAAAAAAAGGAATAGAAATGTGAGTACACAAATAGCATTAGCAGTTTCTCCATTAAATAGGTCTAATTACTAGGTAAGCATTCAAGACACAGGAAGTTTCAAGTGTTGGACCGACTTCACATACCTACATATATGTCGTGGCGGTCTTGTGTAATTTTACAGTTTGCTAGACCTGTTTTCTGCCACTTTTATCTATTTTAATATAAAATGAATTAATTCATATAAGTGCTTTATAAGCGTATAAAGTTACCGATCGATGACGAGAGGTTGCGGATACATGAGCAGCGGCAACAAAGTTTTTTGTTTGTTAAATAATTCACGAATTTATAATCACATTTTAAAGGAAATAGTTGAAACAAAACATACTTGAAAAAATATATTACATATCTATCTTTAAATGCGGAACCCGCCAGAACCACCTGAATCCTGCATCTTGCGAGTTAAAGAAACCTTTGTAACTTATTACGTAGATTAATGTAAAATTAATGTTTATATATCTAGTACCTACTTAACATCAACCGGTTTGCCAGACATGATTACCTAGCCTGGTCAGAGCATCCTCCCTTTGTATTGGAGAAACATGATTATTTTTTTATTGTGATTGAACAACCGTGGAAACAACTTTGAAAGAGCAGATCAGTGGCGTCATTATCGCCACCAGTCTAATATCTCTTCTATAGGACTATCTATATGACATCAAAAGTATTAGGAAATAAAAGTGTTATCAAAAGTAGTATGTTATTTCGGTTTTTATTACCGGAATTCTCTTGCTACAGCTTTTTGCAATACAAAAAATAACCTTGTTTATACATCTTTACCTACATTAGTTGGTAGGTTGTGTTTTTACTTCTTATTCTAAATCGATGATTAGTAAAGAACATTTAACTTATTCAATGTTCCCGTTAAGATATAAAAGGTACCGTAAAACATGGCTAGTTTGCCCTTTGCCCAGGCGTGCATCCCTGTTGAAAATGTCCAATAGATTCCATTTAAAAAAAAACTTATCGGAATCTATTGTGTTTTTGTCGCAGTAAATCCTAATAGATTTCCATACCGGTAGCAAAGTTGAAGAATTGAATTGGGACGGATCAAATTTTATTGGTCAGTATTTGTGTAATCATTTCTTATGTGGATATCCACTTCTAACAAATGAGTGATTGGATCGACATTGGACTTCCTAATTGTACCTACTATCACTTTTAATGGTTTAAAATAGGCACTTCCTTTAAGATACGGAATTAAAATTGTTGGTTCATATTGGGAGTTACAAGATTAGTTCGAAATCACTGATCAGTATCTATTTGTTAATGCTTATTGAGTGAGGGTATTGCAAAATTCGGATATTTTTAAAAATATTTAGATTATTTGTAGTAAAAATCGGTTATTGTTTCATCACAAATACTTCTTTTTCATCACTAGAGGTACAGTACTACAGAAATATAATATACTACACACTTTAAAACTATGTATTTACCATTGGTCAAAAATCGTAACCAACGAGGAATACTAATTAGGACCTTATATGGTTGGCCGGGTAACGAAACCATAGCGCGATTTAATATTTCTGAGTACAACGCTGTCTATCAACAACAATTTGAACTATACTTAAAGTTGAATTAAACAATTATTATTGAAAACATAAATTCTATTTTTTTAGTAATGGAATTCCCGTTATATCTTATTACAAAATGACATAGCCATTCCACATAACAACCTATATTTTCTTATAAATATGATCATTAAATTTATAACTGGATCGACTGATAAATTGTCATAAAAAATCAGTGAGATTGGATTTTAAAAGAATGAATTGTGTTTTTGTCGCAGGAAGTCCTAACTAATTTTCTTAAATCCCATAGCATGTGCTAGTCGGTAATCCTTTTAGAATCTCATGAACAAAATTATCTGTTGTCGGAGAATCCTTATACAATGCCGAGTTATTGCTTATGAGGAATTACTCATGGATTTCTACATTCTTGTTCATGGTTATTACGGATAAGGAACGACAATTTAACTAATCTTGAATGTCCAAATAGAAATCCATTTGTTCCCTTAACAGGAATGACGTATAAACTCTTAAGCTTGATGAGGCTACTTATAAGGAACATTGCAATCTTATAAGTCAATTTCATATTAAATTCATGTGTTTACCAAACGCATTCAAATTTCATTCATTCTCATTCAAAGATAAGTTATATGTGGATTTACTTTTACGTTTCGATTGATTGCAAACTCTGTTGTATCTAGACAATTTTTGTTCCAGATAGACCAGATGGCAACTATTGGAAACCCATAAGATTCCTATAGTGTTCTATAAGTTTTCAATGGACATTTTCAACAGGGATTTTTAGAAAACATTGAGTTTTCTAGCGTAGCATATTTGTCTATAGTTAGAAGTACTTTTCATATGCCATTAATATGCCATCGTAATAATAAACCAGACCATACAATGAATGTTTCTTTGAATATAATAGTTCGATACAAAAACTGCACGGCTATACATTGCAGTTTTTGATGCGCGTACGCACGTTCGCTCGTGAGAGTGAAAAGGACATTTACGCTGCTACGTATTTCAATAACTCGACTTTTTAAATGACCGTTCGTTACAGTGCCAATATAATACTTCAAAAAGTTAAAGCAATCATAAAAATATTATTCTTATCGAAAGTATGACATTTCATGCCTTTTTTGCATTTCTAAAGCAAAGTTTTAGCATGATATTGTCGAAAGTTTACACGAATGTTACACATTGAAATAAAACTATTTTTCACGGATTCTATCGCGATTTATTTGGTGTTATTTTACTATCTATACTGATCCCGACGTTTCAGTTGCTTTTCAGCAGCCATGGTCACGGGTAGACCCGTAGGGTCTAAACGTAGGGAATAAACAACTTTGTTTATCTTACCTAAGATAACTTTATATCGTTACATGCTTCCTGCCTTGTTAAAAAGTCCCTCTATACGCTGTACATTAAATGTTTTTAGGTATGTTTTACGTGTAAAAGTAAAGTAATGCCTTTGTTCTAGAATTTTGGAAGTTCCCGTAGGCACATCAACCCAGCCGTAGTACTTACTAGGTATTTAATAGGTCTGTTTGTTGTTGACTTACCAAATACAACGATGATGTAAGTAGGTAGGTATATAAGCATAGATAGACAGATAAACTATTGTACAACAAAGAAAGAAATTAATACAAACTTGTATACATATGTAGATTCTTACCAAACTAAAGCCTTATCGCAATTTGCGATTTCTTCCAGGCAACCATTGGATGGAAAGGGAGGTTATGAATGAGATGAGGAGTTCCAGTGTACAATTAATTGAACACTTTAGATTAGTTTACTTATGTTTAATAATATTTACATTTGCGAGTTTTCTATGAATATTAAGTATAAACTTAAAACTATATATATATATATATATACAAATATATACACACATACGAACAAAACAAAACAAAAACAAAAGTACAAACATACATAGTACAATAAAAATATACGCACATACATAGAAAAAAGTACAAATACATGGTAACAAGAGCCTCAACCACTTAGCAAGTCAAGTAGTGTTCCTTTAGTAGTTTCTTAGTGTTTATGCCCGTCTAATGGGCAGCGGTAATGCGTTCCACAAACGGATGACCTGCACTTTATAATTATGATTTATCATTTTTAAACTCAAATTCTCCGACGACCTTAGGGACCTTAAATGTGTTTCGTGTAGGAATTTAAAGCGTTCTTTAAGATAGGCGTATTGGGTTTGAAGAGTATATAGATATATAAGCATACTCATATCTCGTATAGAACCCTAGAAAATGGATGACGTAGATATACGTCTTTTTTTTGTCCTGGTGAGAAATTAGAACTATGTAGGTAGCAGTAGGTATATTTAGGTACTTACCTCTAATATAACATGAAAGATGGTTCCAAAGAACCCTCGTTCCGCCGGTACTGCTACATTATTAACAGATTTGAACTGCAGATGCCTTGCCGTACGATCTTTTTCTATAATATCATCTGCTGCTGTTGGCTAAAAAAGTATCATTAGAAAAGTATCTAAGTAGATACCTCAAAAATTAAGATAGCCTGCAAATAAAGCAATCTATGATACAGTCACAAACATAAATATCTCATTAGTGACAAATCAATAATAAACCTTAAATAATTGTTGATATATCTGGTAGGTAAGGCCTACATTGTGTGCCATGGTTAATTCTTTAAAACAGTGTTCGGGTATTCTGTCTGTAGATATTTGTCTAGTGGCGATCGGCGAGGAGACCGTTGTACCAGTAGAAAATTATCTACTCCAATCAAAATTCAAATCCTTTTGCGAGAGTTTATCTAATATATAAAATTCTCCTGTTGCGGTGTTTGAAGTTAAACTCATCCGAAACGGCTTGACCGATTCTCATGAAATTTTGTGTGCATATTGGGTAGGTCTGAGAATCGGACAACATCTATTTTTATCCCCCTAAATGTTAAGGGTAATCCACCCCTATTTTTTTATAATATCATTTTTTTTAATTTGTAGATATTTTTTTTATGATATAGCATTAGAAAATACATACAACCCTGAATTTTCAACCCTCTACGATCAACCCCTATTTTTTAATCGCGATTTTTATATTATTCTGTTCCATCCACAGATCCGCAATAGGGTTGCAAGATGGCCATCGAATACAATAATTGTAGGTACGATAAATTTTCATGTAAAATTATAAAAAAAAGCATTGCAACGCATGCCGGGTGCATCTAGTATACCTATATAGGTACTTAGGTAGAAGATTTATTGTGGCGCAGTGGTTACTAAAAGAGCTAGCGGTTCCTATTAGGTACCTACCTACATACTCAATTAGGTAAGTAGGTACGTAACTCCATCAATTATATAGATACACTTAGATAAACTCAGTAGAGCCTCGATACCCATAGACCAAGCTCAGTGATAGTATAATATGGTTATAACCTCAAATTCCAAACTTTTTTAACGTTATAGCTAGTATTAAAATCGTCGTCGTTATCTCAGTAATGGGAAGTCTACTGTTTTACATAAACGTCCAAAATACTCTCACATAAAAACGCTACCTTCATCCAAGGGCCACTTTAACTAGGCCTTTGGTCATACCGGTAGGTCGACGTTCCACGCTTCTTTCCAATCCGTCGTTGGCGCTCGAGAATCTCTCTTCCACATCTGTTATCGTTTCTTGCGACTATTTAACCCACGCATTGCTCTTTGATAGTGCCAATGAAGGGATAGTTACATTGGTTCTTAACGCATTTTTCCTTTGCGAATCAAATCTCGTAGAAAAATTACTCAAAATAGCAGTAGCGTAATTTATGCCATCTGAAGCCCATGGTTAATTCATCGGATGGAGCCCTCCCTTAGAGTGCCAACACTCATATCGACCAATGATAGAATGGATCATTTTTCACCGATCATCAGTTGTTACCACACCAATCGGTCTAAAAAAGCTACCACACCAATCTATCGAAGTCAATCGATCGATGCGATTGGTGTGGTGGAACTTTCTTTTATTGCAAGGAAACCCGACCTCAAGCGTTTAATGATTAAGTACGTCCAAAAGACGATAGAATACGTTCATTTTATAGAAGCTTTAGGGATCTTGGGAACGTCCATCCGCGCAAATTTCATCAAAATTACATTTACCTTTCTCTAAAGAGTTTTAGGAAATGCAAGGCTGATGGGGGGCATTTTTAACTTTAAAAAGGAGCAGGCTCTGAATTTGACTGTTTTTTTTTTGTCTATATTATGTATATATCTGTATATATCTTCGCTATTTGTTAACCGATTCCAATAATTCTTTTTCATTTCAATTGGTTGTTATCAAGGTTGGTTTAAATTTGAACAAAATATTCCACCTGTAATGGTGGTAACTTCGATTGGTTAAATACAAAGTGCATCCTGTGTTCAAGGCCTTTAAGCCCTGGGCCGCCATCGCCACTGTCGTATACACTCCTACAGCAATGAGCTGTAATCAAGTCTCAGCCAGCCAGCATCCTCGGCCTCAACAGGGATACTACACACCTGCAACGAACGCTTCAGCCTGGTTACCCCTACGGCCTCATCAGCGTCAAGGCACAGCACACTGCATCTACGGTCCTTGTAAGAAGAACATCTCTCTCCCGTCTACGCAGCAGCCAACCACTACGCAGTAACCGCTGTGACTTCACCGCAACACCGCACGCAGCGCCGACTCACTGGGACCAGCGGACTTCAGCCCCGACTCACTGGGACTAGCGGCATTCAGTTCCGACTCACTCGAACTATATAGCGGAATACAGTTCTGACTCACCGGAACTACTCACTACTGACACTGGCACGCTCCTTACCCGTTCCTTCACAAGTCGTATCAAAGCCTAAAATCTTTGAACAGTGCGTGATGCCAACAATGAAAATTGGCATTGAGACATGGCTGTTAACTATACTGAAAATAGACTTTTACAAATTAAGATAGCTGAAATACTAATAATGTTTTAGTTATCAAAATGCGATTTACTTAACTATGTTTACGTGTTAGGTTATGAAAAATGGTCTGTGTTCTGAGGCATTGTTCGATGTGATGCTCCTGGCTACCTTTAGGACCATTGCACTGCTCGCCACCATGAGGGCACCAGCAGAACGGTTGCGTATTGTTCGCTTCTTTACTCTGTTTTACTACTTTACTTTATCAAATTGATGAATCTTTTCAATGTGTGTGGGCTTGTGCAAACTAAAACGATACGACGAACTTAAAACGACACATTAACAGATTGGTGACTTTAATTAATAAAAAGCTGACAGAACTCAATGTCTCTCTGTCTCTCTCTCCCTCTCCCACTCTCCCTCTCACCCTATCTCCCTCCCTCCCTCTCCATGTCTCTCTGACGCTGTACATGTAAATATAAGAAACTCGTCGTAAAAATAAATATTTTTTTAATATATGACACTCGGACACATTTTCCATACATTTTCGATCAGGGTCACGTGTCCTGATGCGAGTTTAACATTTTTTACCTTTTTTTTAGTTTTAACTTCAAAAATTGATTTATTTTTCTTCTTCGGGAAATGATTTTCCTAGTGTTGGTACACATTTCTAAACAACACAATACGAATTTTCATATCAATTGCAATTATTTTGTTCTTTTATTTTTATGCAGATATTTTCAGTGAAATCTGGACATTCCATTAACATCCTTGGTATTAAATACCTATAGTTTCATTCATGTCAGCCCTCTCACATACGAAATTTTTCAAGGAAAACAATTTTCAAGTATAATTTTTCAGTTTCAACATAAGATTTCTATATTTAAAATCAGGAATTTCCATAAAAGTGTAACGCTTTAGATTATTCACGGAGTCCACTATAGTACTATACGACCCTAATATATGACCACACTTTTCTATAACACCCTGTATATTTCGAAAAACATCTCATAGCAAGTTCGTGAATTTTCCTGAAACATCTCGTACAATCTACTTGACTCGACAACTGTTTAAACTTCTAGAACTCAGTAGAACATTCTTATTGATAGACAATTAGGTCCGTTTTTCGTTAAATAAAAAATGGCGCTGTGCTTCTCAATTTAGTTCCCACTACTCGTGACTAGGTGGCGCCCGCGCGTCAATTCAGGCTTCCGTAACAATATGATGTTTTCTAGTTGATGCCTGAACTATACTTTGTTTGCTGTTAAACGTAAAATGTTGCCGAGTTGTAAAATCCGTGGCTGATTAAGTATATTAGATGGTGATGTATTAAATCAATGGAAGAAGTAAAACTAATTGTTGTTCTTTAGGTATTTGAAGCTTACTTTGAAATATTTAATTGGCGTTGTAAAAAATAGGAATTAGTTTTTTAGATGATTTCTTATTTTCCCGTTGCTTAAATAAAAAATCAGTGGCAGGGTATCGTGGTAAAGAAATCTGTGGCTTGACATATAATTTCCCTAAGAAAAAGGTGTTAATTTCCGCATACATTACTCACATACATAGTCAAAGCAAATCACATAATCGTTTGTTTTACTTCACCCGGAGGTCGTTCACAGTCTCACAGACTATCAGGGGCTTATTATATAGGTATCATTATCTAGCTAGTATGTATGAGTTGGGTGTGATCTAAAAAAATGATGGAAACTTGTAATAATTTTATGTATAATTATTATAAGTTTTAGGAAAATAGTAGGTATGAGTCATTACTCACTACTTCTAAATTACCCTAGGATGTTTTAATATGTCATTACATATTAAAACATCCTAGGGTATGAGGGTAATTTAGAACATTTTGATCGATAAACATATACTTATTAACAATTTTTTAGATGTTTAAACCTAATTGATGTGTACCTAATTGATCGCCTCGCAATCTGTAGCCACTGTGTCGATGTGTTTGATCACCATAATAGTAATATGTGATAGTTCAATTCATTTAGGTATACTAGGAGTCCAGTAGTTTAATATGTCAAGCGCATAAGTCAGGCAAGACAGTGACTACTCAAATGTAAAGAGTTTTATTTAAGAATTCAACAACAGATATTTAAAAAAAAATTGTTTTAACTATGGTTAGATTACGGTCCACCGCGCACTGGTGATTTTTAATTAGCCGATAGTTTGATCGTCTTCGCAATCTTTATGAAGCTGTTCGTTCGTATCCGATTCCTATTCGTTCAAACTATTGAACAACTATCGGTCATTGCATAACGTGTGTTGAGTACGATGCCACTGCAGTGCACTGCAGTGAACTAAACAATCGTACGTAAGTCTGTCGTTCGATTATACAGTCTGGCACAGTCCGTAGGTGCGGCACGGCGAAGTGAGGCCCGTGGCTGATTCATCGATGTGTGTTAGTCTGACTCGCACTTGGCCGTTAATTTCACACTCGTGTATAAACTTAATAAAGGTTTATTAAATTAGATAAGTTATATTGATCACATACAAATTTCATATTTTTTGCCTCCTGTGTGCAGGGTCTATGGTGCCCGGGGGCCTCCTCGAGCCACGGGCCCGTGAAATTTTGCCCGCTCTGCCACCCTATTGTTACACCACTGGCAGTCAGACAGTAACTAGTTAGAGATATCATTTGTTCACAATGCATTAAAAAAAAGGAGGAGAAGAGGAAAAAGACTTTTTTCATACTTTTTATGTTCCATAGGCTTTCAGATTCTTAGATATGTAGCTCTACATAGCGAAACCATCACTTTATTTCCCGTAACTAATTGTACATAAAACTTGTAGTTTGTAATATCGCAGATTGTCAATTTATTATTAATTATGACGCATAATAAGTATAATAAAAATATACTAACAGGCTGAGCTCGAATACACGGTGATACAATGGCGACGAATAAAAATGTGACTAGAAGATAATATTGTACCCCAAATGCCATTTCTTCCCTTGTGTCCACTTGATGGATTCCTCGTCGTAGAACTGCTGCAACACTGTAACTACATAAAATAAGTATAAGAAAATAAATTGTATACGAGTAACTAGTCAAGGTTACATGAAATGACAAAGGTTAGAAGGTTCAAGAATATATTTAAGGTTATTTATTATGTTGTTCACGTAGTTATTTGATCAAAATACGAAGCAGCGACATACCTACAACATGAGAGACGTCATAGTAGTACCTATTCGTTTTCAATTAAATTGTCTTCTGCGTATGTAGGTTAGACAAATTGATGGAATATTCCTTTTTAACTGTATCCAACGAAAAAACCAAACAAGTGCGAGTCTGACTCGCGCTCCGAGGGTTCCGTAAGCAAACAATGTATATGTTCGTGGGAGAGCCAGGCTTCGGCACGTATGGGCCCGCTCGACCGGAGTGATACCACGGCCTCACAGGAAACCGGCAGTAAAGCAATGCTTGCATTGCTTTTCGCCGAGTCAGTGAGGTTACCGGACCTTATTCTTCCCTCTCCTCCTTCTCTTCCCCCCCTTCCCCTACTCCCACATTAAAGGCCGGCAACGCACTTATGACTCTTGAGTTGCAGGTGCTCATGGTCGGCGGTAGTCATTTACCATCAGGTGACCCGTCCGCTCGTTTGCCCTATGTCATAAAAAAAAATTGTATGTACGGTCGGCCAAATTAATCGTCTACCACCCTACGGTTGAACATCATTTGACATCATAAAACAACAAGATTTATTTTCCCGTGCAATAATATTCTGACAGATTCTAATGCTGTCTTTATATTATTTTACTAGCAACCCGCCCCCGCTTCGCACGGGTACAAATTATACACCTAAACCTTCCTCATAAATCACTTTGTCTATTAGTGAAAGCCGCATGAAAATCCGTTCAGTAGTTTTTCAGTTTATCGCGAACAGACAGACAGACGCGGCCGGGGACTTTGTTTTATAATATGTAGTGATATTTATAATATGTAGTGATATGTAGTGAAGATTTTTATAATATGATTTTTTTTCATCATTAGCTCAGCTACATGATATGATGATGATTCTAAACGCAAAAACCTCATAAAGTAATGAAAAGTAAACAGAAACACTATTCGTTCCTACAATTTTCAAGGGTTTCTCTCAATTTTATCAGGATCCCATCATCAGATCCTGACTTCCTTGACATGGTACCTGGTGACCTTGAGGTACCCTATCTAGCAAAAAAGAATAATCAAATTCGGTTCGGCCCGCCAGCCGCTCTGCCCCCGCTTTTTAAATCTCTGATATCTTCTAAGATATTCATTTTTATTATATGCTGTATAGGGTAATTTTGATCTACATGAAATGCACAACGTATTTAATGTATTTAATTGGATAAGGAATAATACTGTATTGTTTAAAATAGTTTGATAAATAACCCATAATTTTTTTATAATATGTAAAAGATAAAAATGGTTACTGTGGGTTATCCTTAGGAGATAAACATATACCATCGCGGACTTTTTTATTGATCTTTTTAAGATATACAATTCCGTAGTACATTAATTTGATCTATCTCGTAAGGTTTAGCCAGCGTTTGCAATGTAAGCGCACAAAAATATGTTTGTTACGACATGACATTACAAATCTTTGAATTTCTCGACTTTTTTCTACAATAATATGCATGTATACTACATATAAACCTTCCTCTTGAATCACTCTATCCATTGGTGAAAACCGCATGAAAATCCGTTCAGTAGTTTTTCCGTTTATCGCGAACAGACAGACAGACGCGGTGGGGGACTTTGTTTTATAATATGCAGTGATTATGGACTCTATCCCGCGCGAAGAATCAGTGCAGGAATTCCGCCAATGTCAAGTGTTTTTTAATAAAATTATCGTCGTCTCGTATCGTCTATTCGTCCATCTTCAAAAACTGTTTCAATGCTGTCTTTATTATTTATGTGATATGTAACGTCATCGCTGCCTTGTGTTCGTAGTGTAAATTGGCGCCACTTATTGAAATCATAATCTATCATACCATATTTTACACAATCATTTACGGAAATTCTTTTTTTAATCTACTCGATGAGGGCCGATTGAAACATCGTAATGTTTATGTAAATAATGACTTTTTGTTAAAAATAATAAAAAGATTATTCGTATAATTCTTTCGCATTTATGCAATAATTAATCATAGTTATAACAATTAAAAAGAAGGAATTACAAAATAGTAACAATACAAATATCATTTTGATATTTTCTTTCTTTTGTAAAAATTTCTTTGGTAAAACCAAGCGCTGCTTAGGGGCGCCCAGGTAGGGGGCTGTGACGCCAGAGAAATCATTTTTTCAAATTGTATTCGAGATATTAAAGTAATTTTTTCATGATTTCTTAGCTAATTTATTAAAAATGTATTCAATTATATGACGAATACTTCGTTATCAAAGAAAATACAATCATCTAAAAATTTTAAATTATCCTATAGTATGCACGTGCATGCCTATATTTATATATCTGTATAGTACCCTAAAATTTGCCTAAGGGCGCCACATGTACTAAGGCCGGCACTGCGTGGTGGCAAACAGCACAGCTCGCCAACACCATCAACCTACTGTTATTTAGTGATTTTCATAGTTTATAGCAGTGGTGATGAGACTGTTTCTTACAATCATTATAAAAACAAGAACAAATATAGCGTGCTAATTTAGCGCGAAAAATTATATTTTATTTTATTTTCTTAGATAAGTTTTGTAAAAATTAGCTACATAAGTGTATATTTCTATCTTATAACTGTTTATGATGTATCGTAATAGTAACCTTGAGCTAGACTTTAGACTGCTAGATTGTGTATTCTAAAACCTCTCCCTGCTAATCATGAACTTTCATTACCTGTATCTGTAAGAAGGTTTTAATAACAATTTCTATTCCTGAATAGACAATATTATAAATTAAAGTAAACAAAGAGTGTTGTAATGGAACTGTAGAAAAATAAAGTGTTTTTGAATAAGATAGGACCTCTCGAACATCGCACTTACGAAGTTAAACACATAACCTTGGATACCTAACAAATATTTCGTCAGACAAACATATATGCGAACCGTGTGATTGATTTGATTGATAAGTACTTTCAAACTCATGAGAGATACTTTTGTGTATTCATTTAAGTTGAAGTAAGTAAGTAAGCGCCAACGTATAGTACGACATTTACTTATTATTACATAGGTAGGACTTGAGAAAATTACCTCCGACTTAAAATGTCGTAAGAACACTGTCGACACAATCTTATGTATATATGTGCTTATGTGTACAGAACGATTCTACGATATGATCTTATTCAACAACTGGGAGTAACTCAGCTGTTGAATAAGATCGTCACGTGGCGTGGCTTAGATTGTTAAGTGCTATCTATTTAAAATATTAAATAAATTTAAAATTATTATATTATATCTATGCGTGTCTGTATACAATAGGAAAAGTAAAGTTCCTATTATAAGTACACATTTAGTAAAAATTAGTTACTGAGGGCAAACCCTCTTAAAAGATGGGATTCTCATTCCTCCTCTCAATATTGGCAGGTAAAACAACAAGCTAAGGAGTAAGACTCGAATCATAAATGTATGTAGTGCGTACCTAAAAAACTTAGAAAGAAATGGACACGTCATAATTTGTTGTAATCTTTGACGTCAGATTAGATTGTTATAGTTTCCCAGAGCCGTGGCAAGAGGTACCTTAAATTACCAATGCCCTCCCTTAACTATTAATACCATCAACTAAGATAAAACGCTAAGAAAACTGTTTAAAGCACTGCTGTGTAAAAAATCTACATTTTTAACTGCGATCAACAGGTTGAAGGGTCACGAAAGAATGGCAAGTTTGGTATTTCGGGCCTTCGAAAGATAAGAGCAAAGTCTTTCGGTTGTATCTAAATATAGACCTTAAAATGCATAATGTGCTCCTATTTTTCATGTATTTTTTATATATGTAAGTAAATAATTCTAAAAATTCAAAATATTTTATGATTACACGCGTCCTCCTTTTAAATATCTTCGTATTTATTCGTTGTCCCTAAGGCTTTTTGGGTTTTGTTTGATAGTTGAAACGTGCATTTTTGATATATCATAAATCTACAGTTTCCATTATGAAAAGTTGTCTTAATAGTGCAGACAATTTTTGCTAGATGTGTTGCAACGTGACTCTTAGTAGCTAAATATGCATCTAGTAAGTTCTAATCTTCTGTCATGGTTACATATAAAATTTTAATTAATGAAGAACTATTGATAATGGTGAGCCAGCATTCAAGTAGGTACTCGCGACGTTAATTTCCCCGTAATAACGACGCCAAGGTAATCCTGAAATAAGAGATTCTAAAGAACCAAAACTTTGAGCACTTTCGACAACTAAAAATTATGTTAAACTTGTGAATAATCTCATATTTTCCCCCTATCTGCTAGTATGTAAGTAATTAACATGGTACGAGCGGAACAAATATAAGGGCCAATGAAATGTTAAGGGATTATTGCTGGAACTTGCATAGGTAGAGATAGAGATTAGATGAATGTGATCCGGTTGCCATAGACAGAGGAAAATTTTAATGGAACATAATACATCATAATCATCAACTCTTCTTTCTATGTACAATCAGTCCTCCTCTGGAATGCGCTCCCTCTTGAGGTCAGGATGTCCACAAACCGTTCCACGTTTAAAAAGAAAGTACGAGAACTCCTCCACAACGGATTAGCGGAATAGCCACAATGCTAGTACACGACTTTATAGTGGTATTTGTAGTGTATTTACTTATATATATGATATGTATGAATATATATATGTAATCTATATATAATAAAAGTACTTATGTATGTTTGTGTATAATTATATATGAAACTGTGTATATTATGTCGTAATGATATTTAGAAATTTGTACATGTAAGTAATGTAAATATTAGTTTGTATTATAAAAAAATTCAAATGTAACTTTGCACCTACCTTATAGCAGTTCTACATCACCCCAAGGTTGACTGGTAGAGAATGCCTTAGGCATTAAGTCCGCCTTTGTACAAATGTGCATAAAGTTTTAAATAAATAAATAAATAAATACAGTCTTGCCCAAAATACTATTACAAAGAAAACATTATTTTTACCACATAATAATATGATATCAAACATTTATTACTGCAGTGTACGTTAGTTTACACATTAATATAACAATATTTAAAAAATATGAAGCTTATTCAAAATGATTTCACTGCTTTACAACAAAAAATACCCACGCATGAAACCAATGTGTATAGAATCTGTAGAGTAAGTTACTCTTAGTTTGAGATTGAAGTCGAAAAAAAATTAACATATGAAGTTTTTTTAATATTTAGGTAAAGAAAATTTAAATTTTAGATTAAATACCTAAGGAAAAAAATAAAAATGTCTCAAAACGCTTTTTTATTCTTTTTTATTCTTTCTTTTATTCTTTTATATTGTTCTGGGTCAGATTCTTTTAAAATAGACCAGCAATGATCGGCCAGCATGTTATTATCCCAAAAACCTGGGTACCTCTCTTTAAACGACTTTAAATCTTGATGGAAAAAGTTCGTCATTTTCATCACTTCCGTTTCCTAGGTGCGAGTGCAAATATGGATTTTGAGTGTTGTATTCATTTACAAATTTACTGCAAAATTACCATTAAATGGGAATCCATTTAATGGTAATTTTGCAGTAAATTGGTAACAATTTCTACGAAAACCAAGCATAATTTTCGGCAGCGGTTAAGTGACTCTCAAAAATTTTAACCTTCAGAACCTTTTTGATATTGGACATACTTCTTGTTTTTGTAATTAAAACCAAAATTTTTGGTTAGGCAAAAGTAATAGTCTGTTGCGTGATTTGTTTTTTCTCTCTATTCCATTGCGACAACAAATTGTAAGTATTTATTTTATCCTGCAGCCCAGTTTGTAAGCACATTTCTGCAATTTTTGCACACTGCTCTATGCTTTGATTTTATATATATAATCAAAGACTCTATGTACTATTTTTTAAGCAAGGTTGCATACAGGAATTTGAAACTATTGGAAGGAGGCTCGCCTTACCGCTTCTGTAATAGGTTTCTTCATTTTTGTAACGATTATTTTAGAGCAAACATAACAAACGCTATTCGGACTTAATTAACACTGTCTTGAAGACATTTTAAAAAGCATAACATGTTCAACAATTACTTTAAAATAACAACATTAAGTGACAAACTAAGCCCGACGTACAAATTAGCATAAAAGTACATCAGGGGATTATTTAAAAAACCTGACGTGATATAAATGTATAGTGTTTTTTTAGGAATAGGAACCTAGACACAAAGTAAATTCACTATAAATGGTCTATGGGTAAAAGAACTTTTTTGTTTTTGTACAGTAGTGTTTCCATTGGCCTTAATGCATTGTTGAAACTGGCACTTTATCTATAATGTGCTTTTACATTAAGAGCACGGTGTTAAGACTCTTAACCACCATCTCAAGAATCGTACTTTGATACATTTGGGACGATGTTTTATGGATCAGTCACTCCTTGATAGATAACATCCTACATTACTGAAACCGGATAATGTACCCTACTGACTAATTGAGAAGCTTCTCTAGTTTCGTGCATATACTCGTCATTCTGCTTATAAAATGTTGCTCGACAGAAAAAAAAAATCGTCAGTAACGTCCAGTAACCCTCGGTGTGCGAGTCAGACTCGCACTTGCCCGGTTTTTTTATATAGGTGTATTGCTAATTGTCTCTGTTAAATTATTTAGTTACAAGTATATATTACAAGTCTACCTATGTAAGGTTTATTAAAAGGCAGCTTTTATTAGCTAGGTAGGTACTACCTACCCATTAATAACAAAATTAGTAAAGATAAAATTAAAGACAGAACAGTGGTTAGTGTTCTTTCGCAGCGCAGCGCAGTCTTCACTGGGCGCCAGGTGGCAAGGGGTGCCAAAAAGTCAAATGTGAAAAACAATTTCCATCGAAAAATAAATTTTGATACGCCTTTTGAGAGGCGCATGCAGGGGTGCGCGGTAGGCCTTTAATTAGTTACCCTTACAATATTGACATAGGTAGCAGATTCTAATATTTAGTGACTGATTGAAATCAACACTAAAGTCTAATTCAATTATTTTAGCAGTTGAAGCTTTCTCAACTTTAGACAAGTGGGAGTGTAATAATTAGAGAGACTTAATTTAAAAGTTGATTTTTGAAAATTTGCACGGTAATGAAAATATAGAAATACAATTTACGTGAAGTGAAAACGTCGACCAAAGGACGCTGAAAGACAATTTCGCTCTGCCCTAACCAAGAGCTAGGGTCAGCGAGGCGCCGCTCTTCAGTATCAGTAGTCCATTACGTAGTTTCAAAGAATTTCACACATTCAAGTTCCTGTAAATCCTTCAAAGTTCGTGACCTATTTCTGATCTGCAATGGCAGGTCCCTTGAAGACCTATTTTTAAATAGATTGATTGTTATCTTAGTAAAAAATAAACGCTATAAGAAAAAATATTTTTTTTCTTGTTGTTATTTTACCATAGAACATAGGTAGGCCTTTGGCTTGGGCCGCAAATTGATTCAACACCTTCGCGCTATTACAGAAAGCCTCAACCTGGGATCGAGCCGCTAGGCTTATGGGGTCCGAGTTCCGTTTATATATGCCAGCCTTCTGGGCACGCTACCAGTAGGCGACGATGTGGAGGAATTTTATGACGCACAATGCTACATGCATTATGCGTCATAAAATAGACGGCATTTTTATTTTATTTTCTTCTAAATAAATATATATACAGTAGAATAACAATTATTAAAGTAGTGATTACTGGATGAATTACCTACTACCATTGATATATAAAGAAACATGTTACTCTCGTTTTCTGATCGTTTTAAACATCTGACCAACTATGTGTTGTTTTGTATTTCTTTCGTAACTGCTCAGTAATGCGGAAAAATCAAAACCTGTCTGACGGAGGTAGGAGTAACTACCTTACAACCTCACTATAAATCCGGAATTCGGTAAACGACAGGTAGGGCAGAGTAAGTAGTGTTTAGGTAATATATCAACGAAGGTAGGTACGTAGACCGAGACAGTGTACCCACTTGACTTCATCTCATTTTCAAGTCCCGCTTGAGCGCAGGACACAGTGAAAATACCGCTAGAGGGTTGGGCACTCTGTTGTGGCAACTCGGGCAGGGAGGAAGCATTTATTTTGTAGACGACTATTATGTATAGTTTAAGCATTAACGAATTTAGTTACTGCATAAGAAGGAGCTAAGTGCGTAACTAACGCTAGATATTGATGAGATATTCTTGCTACTCTATCTATAACATAGGTACACGATATCCACCACATATATTTTAAATTTTTATTATAAATATTGGCAGTACTTAAGTCAACTTAAATTTGTGAATTACAGTTTTATTTTTATTAGATTTATCTACCGAGCTTCTGTATAGACATACGGTTATACGAATTCACAAAAAGGTCATTACCAGGGAATCGTTAAATCTAACCTAGATTATCTAATAAATAGACCAGCTGGTAAATGACAATTTACACACACCGGCACATCAGCTCACTAGGACCGAGTTTTTTGTTAGTTTAAATCTACCTTATAACATTATACACATTCAAATAAAATTAATCCGTCTTAAATGACTTTTACCCTTACGTTCATACAATTTTAATTATGTGTTATTTTAGTTATTAAGCTTGGAATACATACCATACATATTATATAGTATATAATATTGAATAAACATTGGTATTAGGTAAGTAGGTACCAATTTACTCAGACTAACATTTTGCAAACATGAGATCGCCGAGTTTATGATAATAATCTATTGAAAAGACTAATTTATTGTATGTTATACTATGCTCGTATCCCTTCCTAATAACTGATATATTTATTTAGGCTTTACTTACTTAAAGGAATTACATTCGTTTTTTTTGTCTCCAACCAACCGTTAGTTACTAAATAATTAGTATTCAGGTACTCCTTATAGGGATGAATGTCTTCCTGTCCAGTTGTTGGAATTTAAGCGCGCCGGATTCCAATGTTGCCTGCATAAATTCATTGTTTTACTACTTGTATAACACCAAACTTTTCACAAAAACATAAAAGTACGGAACATTAAAAACAGATTTTCAAGCTAACAACATTTTAGTTAATTTAGAACACAGTAATATATTTACCAAACTTAAGGTGCACTATTCGTGTTCGCACACCAACTGCGCGGTCTAGAGGTGACGAGTGCACTGTGTAACACGGTGTTCACACTAAGCGTTCAAAGCCCGCGCACAAGCACCATCGGGGCCAAGGCCACCGTTGGAGTTGATTGCGAAGTAGTTATTCGTTATGTCAGCTTGTGTTCTACTTATGCAATGCTTATACCTACCATTAAAGTGCAGTTCGATGGCCCGACGATTCTTCCTAATAATAAGCTGCTTACTTAATTGATTTCATAGAATTTTTATATTTATCTTATTAATCATTAATGACGTACTTAAATAACAATAATTGACTAATTCTTTTATCACTGCCTAAAGACTTACTTTCAAGGTAGTTACAAACATTTGTTAGCAGGATGTTGAAGTAAGTCTCGCATGTGTGCTGCCTTGCATGTCGTCAGAATTGTAGATGTAAAAAAAAATCGGAACGCCTTACCTTGAAAGTAAATTGGAAAACTACAATAGAAGGAACTAAATATAGGTCCTAATATTTTACATACAATTAAGGTAGCTTTGGATACAAGTACATTAATAAAGGGCCGTCGGCTAAAGCGCAGTAGATGGTTGTCATCAACTATCCAAAAATATTATTTTAGGCAAGTACCTAGTGATATTATACACAAAAATGCTATCTCACATAGTTTTCATAAAAGTATCATTCATCATTTGAAGTTATTGACTTGGTCTCAACGCTTTTAAACCTCTTGAATTTGATGGTTACGGATAGATTCATAATGTTACGTAGTATTCAAAAATATTATTTAACATAAAAGTTAAACTGATAACAGTGGCTGCTGTGGGACTTGCTCTCGAAATTGCCAACAAATAAATACAAGACCAGGCTTGTAAAAGTCAGCTTCAGAATTTAACTTATATGGTTGGCACTTGGAAGATCACCACAGTCGTCATGTCCGAGGGCACGGGCTCATTGATCCTCGTCTGAGGGGGCCCAGAAATGTGTACAGCAGAATTTTGCTCAAATGGAAGTCGACTAAATAGAGCACTTACACCCTACAAAAAAAATCGCGTTTAAGCATGTGTTGTCTTCCTACCTTCCAGTAACCGGGCCGCCAGGGTTTCGTCAGGGAAATACCGAGTGTTTATAGGCAGCTACGGGTACACTGAAAGTTCTGCGCGCCTGGCCGCTCATAAATGTTTGAATTTCGAATTTCATATTTCTTAAACATAAGTCTCTTGATTAAAAAAAATTTTCTTGAAATCGCGTGTCAATTGTTTTTTATCACAAGTTAAAGTTCGTCATTCGTAGCAAAAATGGAATTAACGCGAAAAAATTTTAAGGCGATGATTTTTTATGATTTTAAAAGTTCACTGACTGCTGCACTGCAAACTGCACTGCTCGTTTTCAAAATGCTTTTGGGAAAGAAGCACCTATTTGAGCACCATAAGGCAAGGATGGTACGCTGAATTTCATCCTGGCCGTGTTTCTCTCCATGATGAAATACGTGAAGGTCGGCCCTCAACTGCGATCACTGAGGAAAGTGTGGCTACTGTCAGGAAGAGATTCGAGGACATTTGGGGATTAATATGAGTCAAATTCAAAAAATCTTACATCAGCATTTAAAAGTTAGAAAACTTTATTGCCGCTGGTTTCCTCATAAACTCACCCCAGAACAACAATGGACTCGTGTTGATTGGTATAAAAAATTCAGTGACCCCACGTATAACCGGTTAACAATGCGGGCTTTGTGCTTATTTGCTGCCTATTAGTACCTATAAAATTGATAACCCATAAGAACAGGAATATCCGTGTGGCGATCTTTCACAACAAGCATTGCGGCATTTGAGAAGTTACCGTGTCGCTAAGATATTATTGCCCCCCTTCTTAAGGATCATTAGCGACTCTACGCACCGGTAAAAATATTAAATAGTAAAAATATTCTAAGTATACTTATTAGCTGTCACGGATGCTGAACACAGAAATCACATTATTTGTATTATACAACTTTTTGTTAAAGTTGTTGCATATTTATGAGGTTATGAGGTTAAATATTGTACCGGTTATTTAAGACAATAGATTGTAAATTGTTCGTTAACGTATTCCTAGTTAAGAAGATCAGAGAACGGGACGGAGGTGATCTAGTCTTTGAGTCATTATGTGCAATGATAATCATCAATGCATAATCAGTGCTAGTATAATGAAGCTCAGTTCAGCTACTTTGGGACAGTATGGACCCTTTATTTGACAAAAAAAGGGCTCACACTTTTCCTGATTTTAGTGGATAGTGAGGAGGTAAGAGGGCTCCGTTCTACTAATTAGGGGATGTCCAGACACTCAAAGATATAGATTTATCTAAAAGACTGGCACTAAAGTCAAAGTTTGCCTTACCCTGATTAAATTAGTAATTTAGAGACGCTTTGGATTTGAACAATCTTTCAATCAAACTTTTCACGATCTGGTCTTTGGTGAAAGATTTTCTAAAAAATTTCAATTAGACCCTGGGATCAATAAAAGTTGCTGTGGCTAATTAATATCGTTTTCCAAAGGAGAAAATCTGCGATTCATATTCTGTTTTAAAGCGAGAATATGATGTTCCTAATGCCTTGCATAAAATTTATCAATTACCTACCTTTTCCAGGGTGGCTAGTAACGCATTTAATAGAGGATATGGAAAATTGCCTGGTTTAAACAATGTGATTCATTTTTCTAATTATTCTTTCTAGTGAATGTAATTGTAACATGTTTTTAATGGAATAACGAAGGCACAGCGAATTTTTGTTTTTAAAATGCGTTTTACCACAAAAAAGTTGCTATTCTATGAAGTAAATCTTGGGTTACCTTGAACTTCGGTTGATTAAGTTTTCTTGTAGATTATCAAGTTCATCTTGAGCTCATCATCATTAGCATTATTTCAGCCACTGCTACATTATAATGTTGAAAATATGTTGCATTTTTTTTTCATTTGTTAATGATTTAATGGCCTTCTATAACAACAAGTTGAATTTGCTGAGATAAACAGTTAATGTTTTAGTACATAACAAAGTACTACTATTTTTCATGATATGGCCACCATCTTTAATAATACTTACCTATTACCTTTTCTTTGGATATTCCTCATGGCTATATTTTCTCCTGAATGACGACTATTATTAAATACTTCTTCTTTCAAATATCAGTTAAATAGTCAACATTCGCGTTCGTATTTGCGAACACTAGAGATAAATATTCGCAATCGCGTTCGTATTCGCGAATGTGAAAAATTCAACATTTGAAACAACTCTACTAAGAACTCGAATTTGAATGACGTGACGACGCAAACAATTGTCTGGTCATTATGAATATTTCTATATAAGTGTTGGGCAATGTGTTAATTAAGGTTTATTAGGCAAGGCGCTGAGACCAAGAACATAGGTACATAGGAGGACCATGGTGATTTACAAACTCGCGCTGCTGTTGTTGTTGTACAAAAGCGCGGTTGTTTTCTATTCAATTTAGAATTAAAAGCTTATAAAGACGGGCGATTTGTATCATAAACTGAGTATACTAGCGTAATAGACAAACAATCTCCTCATTACCACGTCACCAAAACAGAAATATTTTTGTGTGCGAGTTTTACAGACGTGTGACTGGTTTTAGTGTACAATCCGATTTAAATAAGAATAGGAACGTCAATGACCTTAATCTATCAACTGTCACTTGGAAAGTACGGTTTGCACAGAAAACTAATTTGCGTAACATTAGGTCCGGGTACTCGGCGCTTTAGATATGAACCTACAAGTACGCGGTGGGCTCGGCTAATCGTACCAAAAACTCAGTGCCGGCCAGGTAGCAACGTTAGTTCGATGTTCACTCATGCGCTGCGTCGCGTCGCGTCACCGTAGACTATATGGTTAATTAGTACCTAGCCTAGATTTATTTGTTCATAAATCTAGAGTAATAGGCACATAACTTACTAGTATTAAATATTCAGATTAATTAATTATTTTAAAGAAGACAACCCTAACGACGAGGCGTCGCTAGAACTTCAACTTCAACTTTTGATTTGTGGCTTTGTGGAGCTACTACAATTTCGCCAATGTCATGTAGAAACAGAGACAACTTCTAGATGAATTTAACTGTAGGTAAACCTGAAATGCGACTTTATTGTGTCGGATCGCTATTTATTTAAATGATTTTGCGGAGTAACACTTCTGCACCTGTACTATTATCAGGCATATGTAGGGCTGCCATCCGTCCGGGTTTCCCCGGATTTGTCCTAGTTTAGATGGCGTCCGGGGAGCGTCCGGGCGGGGTTTTCAAAAAGTGTCCGGGTAAAACCCGATGAATCATTAACAAGCTAAAAATTTAAATGGAATCGGCCTTTTCTTTTTTTAAGGTGTCCGGGAAATAATCTCGATTTCACCTATGTCACAGATAAGATAATAGTTACTTCGGAACAGATACATCACTCCCATACAAAAGTGAAAATACCTACGTTATAATAGCCTACAAAATTTAATTAATAATACCTGGCGTTAGCTGCGACCAGAAATATATCTTATTTTTTATTTTTTCGAAAGTTGAGAACGCCTTGCCCACCGCGTGACCTTTGTCTGTGTGTGTAACTGCTTTGCCAGACACTTTAGGGTTGTACAAAATACACAAATAATGAAATAGATTATTTATTTGATAATTAAATTTATGGGTGTTGAGTTTTATATAGGTAATAATAAATAAAATTATTTGCCTTAAGTTTAATTTTTAAAAGTAATTAAAATATTCTTCACTTTTAATATTGGGTTCGATTCCCACCCAGGACAAATAATTGTGTGATGAACATGATCATTTGTTCTGTGTCTGGGTTTAATTTATCTATAATATGTATGTATTTAGAAATAAATAAGTATGTTTATCAGCAGTCAAGTTACCATAGTACAGGCTCTGCCTAGTTTGGGATCAGACGGCCGTGTGTGATATGTGTCAAGTTATTATTATTATTCTTAAACCTTTCCATAGTAACATAAAATGAAAATATTTAAAGGCAGTCAAAGGTAAACATAATTTCCTAGATAGTTTATATTATTAGCATTACAGTACCTAAAGGAAAAAAATCGGAGATATTTTTATTTCAAGTGAAAGATGCCGTGTTTCATACATATTTCTCAAGCAATACCACATGAACTAATTAAACTAATACAGGACTATTTTATACGTAGCGTTTTTTTTTTGCCGACTAATTGTGAACTTTTTTATTTAATATCCAGGTTGATACCTTTTTCAAAAAGTTATTTGTTATAATCTTCGAGTAATGGCTCACCCCTTTCTTGTGAACAATTTTAAGTGGAAGTAAGGAAAATTTTAAACATTCTAACTAGTTTTAGTATATCTCTGTTATGTATAGTGGTATCGAATTCTGTTTGCGAGCGCATATTTTCACAGATAAATTTAATAAAACCACCAAAGAAACAGATTTATGAATAAAAATGTGCAAGGTGTTAAAGATGAAGGAGGTTGTGTAAATTTTGATCCTTCGAAAATAATGTAAAAAATACAACTCTAACATTTATTGTGGTGATGACTAATGAATAAAACATGTTAAGGAAATCAGTATTTTTATTAGTAGGTATACTAGCAACCCGCCCCGGCTGCGCACGCGTAGCAGAGATATCTTCAACAATCATCAACATATTTCAACCATTTTACACAAAACTTTAACAAATTATACACCTAAACCTTCCTCATGAAGCACTATGTCTTTTGGTGAAAACCGCATGAAAATCCATTCAGTAGTTTTTTAGTTTATCGCGAACAAACAGACAGATTCTAAACGCAAAAACCTCATAAAGTAATGAAAAGTAAACAGAAACACTATTCGTTCTCTCAATTTTATCAGGATCCCATAATCAGATCCCGACTTCCTTGACATCGGACCACCCTTGAGGTACCCTATCTAACAAAAAAGAATAAACAAAATCGGTCCGGCCCGCCAACCGCTCTGCCCCCGCTTTTTAAATCTCTGATATCTTCTAAGATATTCATTTTAATAATATGCTGTAAAGGGCAATTTGATCTACCTACATTAAATGCACAACGTATCTAATGTATTTAATTGTATAAGGAATACTACTGTATTGTTTAAAATAGTTTGATAAATAACCCATATTTTTTTTGTAATATGTAAGAGATAAAAATGGTTTCTGTGGGTTATCCTTAGGAGATAAACATATACCATCGCGGACTTTTTTATTGATCTTTTTAAGATATACAATTCCGTAGTACATTAATTTGATCTATCTCGTAAGGTTTAGCCAGCGTTTGCAATGTACCTAAGCGCACAAAAATATGTTTGTTACGACATGACATTACAAATCTTTGAATTTCTCGATTTTTCTCTACAATAATATGCATGTATACTACATATAAACCTTCCTCTTGAATCACTCTGTCCATCGGTGAAAACCGTATGAAAATCCGTTCAGTAGTTTTTCCGTTTATCGCGAACAGACAGACAGATGCGGAGACTTTGTTTTATAATATGTAGTGATACATGAAAATTTATCGTAGGTACAACAATTATTATATTCGATTTGATTGAAAAACCAGGGGTTGATCGTAGAAAATTTTAAGTTGTATGTATTGTTTAATGCTAAATCATAATAAATTAAAAAAAATTGTCAAACAAATAAAAAAATATTTAGGGGTGGGTCACCCTTATTATGTGGGTATGAAAAATAGATGTTGGCCGATTCTCAGACCTACCCGATAGGCACACAAAATTTCATAAAAATTGGTAGTTCGGAGAAGTTTGTAACAAACCGATTTTAATGAAATTTTTTGTGTGCCTTCGGGTGATTCGAGAATGGTTTAGATTTACAACTGGTAGATGGTGCTGCGATAGGGTTCCTGGAATAATATATTTTACGTTACGGCAGGAGAACGTCTGTCGGGTCCGCTATCTTTATATATATATTTCCTCTGTGCGTGTGTATGTCACTGAACTCCTAAACGGCTGGACCGCTTTTTTAATATTTTTTAGTAGTAGTCCGCTAGTATTTCAGTATTTTATTGAGGTGCCTGAGTATTTTCGTCAAATTTAAACTGCTCACGCTGCTATCCTGCCGGCGGACCTTATATACGCATAGGCCAGTGGAATTAGAAAAAACGCGTATGTACTTACGCACAGGTTTTAACATAGTAAAACTTGTTCGTTAGTTGGTATATCAGGAACATGGTCCTGAATTTCATCCCATTTTTGACGTTCGAAACATTTTAATGTGAAAAAAACGCCAAAAATGGAGTTTTTAAGTAATTTATCATCTTGAAAATAAACTTTCCTTTTATGCTTACTGCTAGTATCCGTCATTGATACCTATTGATTACATTATACTGTTTTGCGCCATCTATTGTCGAGTACCTATAGGAAGTCTTTGAGGGTCAAGATGAGATGCACTCCATCTTTTGATAATAAACGAAACTAATAGTCTATTTATAGAACGTCACACGATGGATTTAAAGTTTCCAGTTTTCGGGAAATGTAACTATCTCTTTCCGCAATAACATTCAGAGGATATAAGGCGGTACATTGCGGTATTAGTTGAGTTCTAGTTGAGCGAAACTGCGAGTGAACAAGTGCGATACCACACAATAAAAAGTAAGTCTTATGTGACTGAGCATTTGAATATAACATTTACTTGACACCTACAATAATTTACTTTGATCTATCTGATTGTAACCACTGGTGGATAAAACTTTCGACTCAGGAAAGGAAGGGGGTAGATATTAAGCGATTTAAAAAACGCGTGAGGTGTCTTTGAGATATTTCAAGATATTGAAGGCTTTGTTTGATAATTGTTAAATGTGTTAAAAGCTTAATATTTATTATAACGCCATACGTACTTGTTTAATGTTTTAATTAAGATCCTCTCATCAGCGACCCCCGAACCGGGAACCGCACTACCCCCCCAATCTTTACACTATATAGGCACAAATAAATTTAATGGATTGAATAAATTGTATCAAAATACCTAGTAAATATTGTAAAACGCGAAATTAAAATTGCACCATCTGTGAAAGTTGCCCGATCTAATATATGGATAATTAGTATACCTACAACCAACATCAATTTACAATAGTATCCCACAGCATCCACAGATGGCATAAATAAAATAAATCAACTCGCGGTCAGCATTTTTCGGTGCCCTAGCACATTTTTCCGTCTCGCCGCCGCAACCCCGAGCGTCTGAAATGTAATGTGCGATATGGAACTTCGTTCCCAAAAATTATATCTTACCGACATATAAAATCAATTTTCAACAGGCGTCCTGTTAAAAAAAATCTCCCGTCAATAATACGTACGTATAAATATATAAGTGTAATAAATAATTAGCAAAGCTTTTTTGATTATTCCATCGTTTCTGGGTTTGATACTCTTGAGCATTCCACATGAACCTATACACACAGGTCATAAATAAAATTATAACTACCCTTATTCGCATAATATTAGATTCGCAAAATATGAGATTCTCAAAATATGAGATTCTCAAAATACGAGATTCTCAAAATAGTAGATTCGCAATATAACCGAAATTGTACACTTAAGTTGAAAAATAATATTTATATTATAGCTAGCGCACACCGAGACGGCATGGCAAGGGATTTACTATTACTTTAATTTAATTTAGCCTTGTTTTAAATTATGATGTTATGTTATCTATTTGCTAGGTATTTGTGATATCTCACCAAATTGTGGGGTCGCCTGCTGTTGAGCAGGCGGCCAAGTCTGCCGGGGCTCACAGGAACTTCCTGTCTAGGGTACACCTGAGTCCCCAGCATCAGGACCCCGTGACGGAACACCGTGTGGTTTTAGTCGGTTCGAGTCCGACATACCATCTTACCGTTAGCCCCGGTGAGATGGTGACCCGTGGGGGTTACCACACGTAAAAAAAAAATATCGTATTTGTGATTTATGTACTATTTATTTTATAATACTGGTGACAATAATATTGACATTGAAAATGACAAACTCATTACCAGTCAAAACATAACTTACTTTTAATTTTTAAGGACTTTTACGACTTGACATTGGCGGAATTCCTGCGCTGAATCTTCGCGCCGGATAATAAAATAATATATAAAATAATATATCTATATATATATATATATTACTGTATTTTTTCTCTAGTTTTTCAGTAAAAATAATAGCTACTTTTTAAAAGTGTGTATGTTATTTATTTTGAAAACATGGATCCAAATTCGAGTGAGGCTCCTAGTTCAACTATAACATTTGTAAAAAATTATAAAAAAAAAACCCTTCATGCCGGCTACAAATATAACTTCTGTATGAAAAATAAGTCCACCAACCAGGCTGATTGCCGAACTTCAATCACGTTGAGTAGTTTAAATGAGATAATACGAGTAGGAAACCACACCTGTACTCGTGATTTTGAGAGAAATTTAGTAGATGCAGTAATAGACAAATGCAAAAATGAGGTATGTGAAAACTATGAATCAATTCCAAAAATTTACGAAAATCATTTTTGAAAAACGACGCTTTTAAAGGTAGAGAACACGCCATTCCGACATTTACATAAAAAAAAGATGCACTATACAGAACTCGGAACAATTTCATGAAAGTTGGTAGTTCAAAGTGGTTTAAATCAAAAAATGTAAAATTACCAGACCAACTTGTTGAAGATTTCTTTATATTTGATAATCACGATGCGGCATCAGATAATAGAATCATAATATTTTCAACATTGCCTGGAGCTAAGCTGCGTGATTTTGGTAACGTGGTGATGGTACATTTAAAGTAACACCTACTCCTTTTTTTTCCATTGTATACTTTGCACGTAGACATTGCTAGAGACGACGACATTATTGATTTCGTTCCTATTATCTACGCATTGCTGCCCAATAAGTGTAAGATTTATAAGCGATTATTTTCTATACTGAAAGACCAATTTCAGTTGAATGTCAGTACGTTTAAATGCGACTACGAAATAGCAACTCCTGAAGCAATGAAAGAAGTCTTTCCGGAAATTAGTATCAAAGGATGCTATTATCACTTTACGAATGCAGTGTTCAGGATGAGCAAAAAAATAACTTACAATAAAAGTGCGGAAGGTCGCAAAATTACGCATCTTTGTACCCTTTTGGCTTTGCCTCCTAATTTAATTCCAGAAGCATATTTATGGATACATGAACAATCACCGGTCACGGAATTATCCCAAATTATTTTAACACCCAATGGCTGCAAAAGATCACCAAAGATGTATTTAGTTGCTTCGGAGAAAATTTTCGGACAACAAATGCTGTCGAAGGATGGCACCGAAAACTAAATTCGAAAATCAATAGTAAACCAACCCTGTTCCAATTTATTAAATTATTAAAAATGGAAGCAAAAACGCAACGTATAAAATTGAAAAAAAATCATTTCATTGTATTGGCAAAGAAGATCAAAAAAACAAGTGAACAAAGATAAACAAATTGCAAATATTATTTCTGACTGCACTGCAAACAACATTAAGTACTATTGAGAAATGTTTGGACATGTTAGCGTCATTAAATAATTATACAAGTGACCTTTTACACGCGGATTAGATCACACACGCGTATAATTTTACACTGCTGGATACATGCGGTTTTCTGTTTTTCATTTATTTTAACGAAGAATTTTTGGTTTTTATTGTGTATCAATACATATAAATAAAATTTAAGAGTCTCTTTTATTTTAAATGTATATAGTTATTAACACGAAGTCGTGGGTTCAGCTAGAAAAAAAAAATAATTTATCGCTTTTTGTCTGCATTGAACTTCGGCTATATTGCGAATCTGCTATTTTGAGAATCTCATATTTTGCGAATCTGATATTATGCGAATAAGGGTTTTTTTTTTTTTGTTTATTAATTTACACCTTTATTCTTGACATGTGGAAACCTCCACTGGTAACGGTTATCACCGGAGTAATGGCAAGGCGGTGTATGTCAGACTCGAATCAAGTAAAACTATAGTTTTACTTGATTCGAATTCCTTGAAGGAACATCAAGTATACATGATGTTCCTTCAAGGTGTTGGGGGTGCTTGGGCGACGGATAAATATAAAGATGGAGTGCGACAAGACTGAACATCGAGTACCATTTATAATATTAGCTTACAGACTACGATATATTTCCCTGCGTATGCACTTTACATTGTAGGTACAGTCACGTACAACCGCTACAAAGGATTCTATTTGCCGGGGTCATAGGTACCGTTGAGAGAAAATCTCTGTGAACTCCCACAAACCTCGCAGCCTGTTAAACAATAGTCCAATGTGGATTGCACGGGACGTTTCCCCCTCTGATCACATCGCGCCGCCGCCGTCTCGGGCCTTCTTCTGCTAGGGTGACTCGGCGACGGGTAACCCTGCCCATTTCCCGGAGATCGTTTTGTACTCCTCGGCATCTGATGCGTCTTAGAGAATACTCGTCCTCTCCCGTTTCTTTTCCGCCATCTCTTTGGACAACATCACCTCTTCGCAAAATGAGGAGGCGGCATCTCACGCATTGTCGCTTTTGACCATGGGCAGAACCATGATATCCAGTGAGAGACATCCCGAACTGACAGCCCTCGCGAGGTCAAAAACTACTGCATCCACGCTGAGCACTTAATGTACACCTTCTACTTTCAGTGCCTTTCCTTGAGCTTGATTTATTGTCATCGTGAAATCTACATCTTCAAGGAAAACTCCACTCTTTTAAACTGGAATGGTAAGCTGGAAAGGAAAAACACAGGAAAAGATAGACAGAGTTACTTTCGCATTTATAATATTAGTATGGATAGTAGTTGCCCGCGACTCCGTCTGCGTAGAATAAGTACGTACTTCGAGTTATCTAATATTTCTCCAAGCTTTAATCAATTTCTATATTAATTAGGTAATAGGGTAATACACTTTTTTTAAAGTGTTGTAGGTAATTTGATCCTTTTCTTTTTGGTGATGAGGTGGAAGTTCCTAATGGATGTCCTCCGCCCTTGGGAGGCGAACGGGTCTGTCGGACTCTTCCCGACTAAAAACCACCCCGGTGTTCCGCTACTTGCCTATGATCAGGGGAGCGAGAATCGCCATTGCATTCTTCCGCAAGCCCCGAGAGGCATTGACCCGATTGACCCGCCGTTTCACCCTAGACGGGTCCCGTCACCCGGTGCGATCATCACCCGTCGGCCGCACTACTCTGAGATAATTTGATTATAAGGATTTGATGCTAAAAGAAAGAATAAGGATACGAAGAAGGTTTTATAGTATCGTCTAGCTTAGCTTAGCCATGCTATATATCAGTTAAAGTTTTAGGTAATAGTTAAATTCCCATTTCGTAGGGCAGAAGGTTTATAAGCAAAATACTGCGCTGGCAGAAGGATAACACGCAAATTTTAACTGCCTACTGAAAAAGAAACGCCATCAATAGGAGACTATTAAAATGATTAGGATCAGAAATTTGTGGAGAAAAGTAAACGATTTGTGACGTGCAAAGGTACTGGAAAATACTTACTCCTCAATCGTGTGCTAATTTAATAACATAATATAAACAGCCAGATAATTTACTTAAAATTATTCAATCGATAAGTGACATTAAATTAAGTAAATTGATGAAAATGCTAGACCGTCATGTTGCTTTCATCGTGACGTCATGTGAGCAGTAAAAGCGTAAATTATTGCAATTTTGCCAAATTTAAAATGAGTTACTATTCTTATGATTGGTGATGAAGATAGAAAGAACATCCTATTTCGATGTTTACACATTCCGTAATTTGGCAAAATCGGGATTTATGGCAAATAAATAATCAAAGGTATAATAATGAAAGAGCTAATTCTGGGTAGATTTGTACTTCTGCCTGTACACCTACTTTCAGGGCCTTTCCTTGCGCTTGGTTTATTGTCCATGCGAAACTTACTTTCAGGGGAAACTCTACCCTTTTACACTGGAATGGTAAATTAGTAGAGAAAAAACACAACATTCTTTATTTCTTATCAAAAAGCATGAATATGATTATTTGTTATATCCCCAAATTTGATAAATGATTGGTCTCCAAGATTGGTTTAAGGTTTAATTTAGCGACAAAAAATAGCCTGTCGTTTTTAAAGGTCTTGTCTATCTCTAAGTATACCAAAATTCAAACTGATCAACTTGACAAAAAGGGTGCCCTTCTCCAAGGTCATGTTTTTCTCTATACCAAAATTCTTCAAAATAAACTTGACAAATGATTGCTTTTCCATACAAACTTTGATCGCCTATGTTGCCACCTTGAAAGAGAACCAAGGTTCATATCTGTACCAAAATTTATAAAAATTGGTTTACTGGTTTAGGCGCGAAAGTGTAACAGACAGACAGTTACTTTCGCCTTCATAATACTAGCTATTGCTCACGACTTCGTTCGCGTGGAAATTTTTGTTATATTCAAGTGGGAGAACCATGCTTCGGCACGTATGGGCCGGCTCGACCGGAGTGATACCACGGCCTCACAGAAAACCGGCAATAAAGCAATAATTACATTGTATTTCGCTAGTTAGTGAGCGTTAGTTAGTGAGGTTACCGGACCCTAACCCTTCCCTCTCCTCCTCTCTCCCCTTCTTCCCCCCCTTCCTCTATTCCCACCTTAAAGACCGGCAACGCACTCGTGACTCTTGAGTTGAGTTGCAGGTGTTCTTGAGCGGCGGTAGTCATTTACCATCAGGTGACCGGCTGCTCGTTTGCCCCCTATCCCATAAAGAACAAACCTATCCCTCGGGTGCCTATCGTACATTTTTCCGGGATAAAAGTAGCTATTTTGGACTATAAACTATCTCTGTGCCCAATTTTTCCAGATCCGTTCAGCCGTTTTTGCGTGAAATAGTAACAAACATCCGTCCATCAATCAATCTCAATCATCTGTTAGCTTTAAGGGTAAAACTGAAGTCGGTACCAAAAATCTGAACGAATGTCTTTGTCAAGCCTATGTTCAGCAGTTGAGGTCCTAGGGCTAGAATAATAATAATGGTGTGGTTATAGCAGATGAGGATATCACTAACACTCACTGGCGCGCCTTAAACATAATACTGAAAAATTTGATATTTTTTAAACAAATGTAAACTTTCATAGGAATAAATTAAAACAGTGATAATAGAAACGCAAGATACAGGTATACCATTTATAAATTTTGAAGAAAATTATACACAACATGGCATACTACATGCATAATAATCTATGTATTAATTAAATTTATTACAGATATTATTGCCAGGGCCCTATTTTTTTTTTTTTTTTTTTACAATAAAGATTACTAGTAACGTGGGTTACACATTACTAGTAATCTCGTTAACCCCTCCAGCTAAGCTTAACGCTTGTGTTAGGAGTGGGTTCACAACGGTAGTGCACTGGGTGGGGTTTGAACCCGCAACCACTTGATCGCAAGTCCGACGCCTTAGCCATTACGCTACCGCCGCACAATGCCGCTATGACTACAATAAACTCTATGCTATCTATTTGTAAATCAAAGCTTTTCTTTTCATTTCGGTACTTGATTTGATGCACTTTCTTGGTAAATTACATAGCTTCATCTTGTGATGCGTTGCGATTATTTTGACAAATAACGACTAGTGTAGTGACAGGCTAACATTATATATCAAATAAATCAATGGTTACATTTTATTGTGCTTTGTATTTACACAAAAAACAATGTGATAATTACCTATCTTTCCCAATTTTAAATCATTTTTTTTATTTAACGTTCAAGATGTCACTAATTCCATTTTTCTATATTTTTTTCTGAACGTCGATACAGGATCCCTAAACAATATAGGATCCAATCTGAGTACAGATCTTACTAATGGCATGTAACCCCAAGCCGTAGCAAACGTATTGAGACAGGACTGCCTCTGGACGAAATGCTCGGGATCACTCCATGATGATCTGAAAATTTAAATGTAAGTGGACATTAAAATATAGAAAACCATTTTGAAAATACGTATTTAAATTCAGTGTTATTAAATAGGTTAGTTCAGTTCAGTGTATTAAATTAATTGTCACAATTCAATTCGAATTCTGTATTCGTCGAAGACTGAAGTAAAAATAGCTTCGTGTTTAGTGATTTTATATCGACATCGGAAACAGCAACACAAGAGACGCTAATATTGGGTT
>OY982561.1:13310215-13332802 GCA_963859945.1 Euplagia quadripunctaria
TGCCAACCTTCGCCTCGTCCCAGAAATGAGTTCGAGCCGGATAACCGACTATACGTTCGGGAAAAATATTGCCACACTCGGAAAGCGAAATCCAGCTCCTCGGCCAACAGAGGTGCGTCTCCGTCCAAAGAAAACACAGCGGCTGTCGGAACCGCCCATAGCGGTTGCCATCGAGCTGATACACCTTCCCTGAAATATTTTCACAATTAAATATTAATAAATTTATTCTTATATTTATTCCACTTCGACTATTTTCGTTATTTTATTACCTACCCAGGGTAATGTGTGGTAGCATCTACGACAAGCACGGGTAATGGATCTCGAGGATCTCCTGCTAACCGTGCCAGTGACTTAAGTGAAGGCGCTGCTCGTTCACTGTCCCACACTAAGACGACCTAAATAAAAATCGGTTTATTTTAATTATACAGAAATTTATAATTTAAATCGGTTAAAATATTTTTTTATATACACGTAGGCATCACAATTACAAGGACAAATTATTACCTTTTCACAATGCTCACTACTCGCTATGTTAGCGAGTAGTTTATGTAACGCTGGTGACGTCGCTTGAACGTATAATAACGCAGTAAACATATTACCCGGAGTAGGTGGCGGCGAGGCTTCAGGCACAGAGGGAGCTGGGAGAGGAGAGAGAGGAGCAGATGGACACGGTGGAGCTTGTAGTACGGGGGCGACAATGGGGTAGTGAACGCGCGAATCTCCGTATGTAGCTAAAGTACCGAGAGCTCCAGGAGATGCATTCCAGATTAAGGCTTCGCGGTGCCTCGATGACCTGTGAGTTAACACGCGCTCCAAAAGAATCTGTAAACAGTAATACACATAGAATTTAAAAAGCTGTACTTCTCATTGTGTCTTACGTGTATGTCGAATTCTAAATTAATTTAATAACTAGATATATTTATATTCAGTATATTTTGGTTAAAATTGAAAAAAGCTAACGAAACTCTTGACGAGTCCATGATAACCATGTGCAGTGTGGGTACTGCAGTCAACAGACAATAGTCAATCATATTTATTCAAAAAATCGTTTAACAATTTTTTTAAATCGTTAACTAAAAATTATAAATAAACACAGTTTCAAATCAAAAATAGGTTGCTTTGACAAAAGTAAAATGATTAAAACAACGGATTACAAATAATTTCGTTTTGCAAATACACACACCGGCACAATTAAGGGAACATAAAAAAAGATGACTTTTGATAGATGCAGGTACAACAGGTTTATGTTTATTGCGTATGTTACAAGAGAGCATCACTTTTTTTAGAACCGATCTTTGTTTTTTGTTCGTAAATCAAGTTTTCATAAATATTGACATGCCAGTAATTTTGTTTATTTCATTATATTTCTGGCTCTGTGAATAACTATTAGATTCGCAGTAGAATGCCTTACGACATTATATTATGAAAATAACTAAAATAGACTAATCAGGCTGGCTGTCTCACTATCGATCAGTACAAAACTTTTACTAACGGCGTATGCTGCAAAGCTGAGTCTATTCGAATAGTTTATACCACTGAATCTTAAAATCTAGAGTAATGTCTAAGAATTTCGTGGTATTTACTAGTTCTTACTCTCGTTTTTTTTTAACTTTTATAGTGTAGGTAGGTAACATATTCAGCCATTATTAACAAATTTCTTTAAAATGTTTGCCAGCGTTGAAATTGTATGTAGATTAATACCTCTAGGACAAAGTTCTACTATTTCGTTTAAAGGTCAGTTGAAAAGTAATATTTTTGTTCTTTTTTTTGTTTTTATTTTTAAGGGTTACAAGTTTTTATCTGTGACATAATTATAGTCATATTTGAGAAGAGTAGTTAACATGCCTTTTGCTGATAAATAAATTAAGTACAAGATAAATTTACTTATGTAATACTATTACTATACTACAGTATAAAATGTTAATGTTACCTCTACTGTAGTAAAAACAATTTTTTCTATTGAAGAAAAATACTGTTCCCATAAAAATTGAGTCTGTTGTCGTAGAGCAAGAATACGCTCGGGCGGAACAGAGCGCACAAGTTCGGGCACCTGGACGAAAAATAAAAATATATAAGGTTCTCAAATATCAGTCACATTAGGTATTTATGGATTTTGAAAAGAAAAATATCAATATGTAGAGAAGGGGACGAAATAAAAAATAACAAGAGAAAGAAAAACTGATTCCTTAACTACAGAAGTGTATAATATAATAATAAAAAATATTCTAGGCCATTACTACATGGAATTACCATCACCAACACCCATTTTATGTATACCCACCCATACGTATTAATAGATCGAACTTATCTCTCTGAAATATATCCTAAGTGTGCACTTGAGATGCTTTGCAAATTAATAGAAAGAACTTAATGACATTTATGAGTTCCTTCCTATACTCACGTGAGTTACGTGCGTACGTTGTTAAATCAAACTGTGGAGAGGTTGTCGGATGCTACTTAACTGCATGTTTACTGAGTGCAGTCAGACCGTGACTAGAGCGATTTGTGAACACAGAGTACCTACTATTATAAAAACTTGTAAAGTAAAAAAAAACTTAAACACAAGTGCAGTGATATGCACGCATCAGATCAATGGAGGATGGTGAATTATATAAATGATAACTTTTATGCAAAATTTGAACCAAGGAATCACGTTGTCCCATACAAACTTTGCCCCCTTTTTCACCCCCTTAGGGGTAGAATTTTGAAAAATCCTTTCTTATCGGATGCCTACGTCATACAAAGAACACACCCTCCAGTTTAAGGTCTCTACGATCAGCGGTTTAGGCTGAGCGTTGATCCGTCAGTCAGTCATTCAGGACAAAGCATTTTATATGTATAGATGATCATTTGGATTATTACGATGAAATTTTATGGACAGGTTTCTAACTGGTAATGGTAGCTAACGATAGGAAACGTTTCTATTTCTCAAATAGCAGGTGCTATATTGACAAACAATGAAGACTGTTATTGCACACTAATAATAAGTAAGGTCGAAGTGTCGAGCATACAGCTTTGTTTAACATATAAATTTTTCTGACTTTTTAAATAATTTTTTTGACGAACCCTAACTCTTTTTCTTTTCCCAAAATAAAAGTAGCCTAAGTTACTCTTTATAACACCTACACTGCTGTCTACCAGGGAGTCCCGTGGAAATCGGTCCACCCGCGCCGGAGATTAGCCGGAACAAACACAGACGAAAATTTTGTATTGCAAATAACTGTATGAACTTAAAAAAAACTATTATTTTGACATTACATAAAAATCTTTTTAACAAAAAATTAAACCGACGAAAATAACTAAAAAGCAAAAAATAAATAAACCTCTTAAGTCTTGAGCTTATTTACATAAACTATCAAATTTTATGTAAACTTATTTTGAGTCGGCGCCAAACAACAAACTGATTATCTAAATTTTATATGTACCTTCGTAGAAATGGACATGGCTGTACGTATTCAAATTTTGCATGAATATTTACAAGAGGTCGGGACTACATATAGGCTATTTTTTTAACAATGTACGGTTCCCGTGGGATAGATTTCACGATCAAATTTTGACGCGAACAAAGTCGCAGGCAACAGCTGGTAAATAATAAAAAGCACATTGTCAGAATTCCACCTCAATATTTAAATTTTAAATAATTGCTTCTTTGTTTGCCAATTTATTACGATATCTTTAATTTTCACAACCTTAGCCTCCATTTACCTTCTGGCAATTGTTATCCAGATTTTTTAAATAATTAGCATGTGAAAACTAAATCACCATACTGCACCTTGTCATTTAAATTTGAACAATACTTTTTTCAACTTTATTGACTTCTGGCAACGTTTAACCCCCCACCAATAATTTAAAAACTAACTTTACACGTTCCACCGGTTTTTATGAGAAACCGAGAAAACAATACCTAGAAATTCAAACGGTAATAAGTTGTAAACGGATAGTTTTGTTTCAAAGTTTTTTATTCTAACTGCATGCTAGAGTCATTTAAGAGTGATTTAAGTGTTCTTTTTTCCAATTACCCCATGTATAACACTGAGGTTATTGTCATTTAAACATATTTAGCAAGCAACTGTAATTAGCGAATATAACAGATATAGACTAAAAGCAACTATTTTACCTGTAAGAGTAGACGTTCATCAGCCCATATTACTGCACGCCGCCAATCAATCCGTTCATCAAAAGGCAATCGCCAACCATTACTCAACAAGACTGGTATGCATCCTGCCGCTAAAGCTTCAAGAAAACGATATGACCCAAGACGGCGCCCTCTTGCTACTAAGCAAAATGTGGAATTGGCTAATAACTGCTCATAATCAAACCTAAAATGAAAAAAATTAATTTTCACAATTGTTATATCCAGATTCCTTTTTTAATCATCAGTAATCATAATGACTATATACATAAACGGAAATAGTATCAGCAAATAAGATCCTAAAAGTTAACCAACTATGAAGATATGACAATATTTTGCATTGAGTATTACATGAAATAAAATTATTTAATCATGTGGGTCATGAACGTGTCATTTATGGAAGTCAGAGGTATACAAATACGTCAGGCATGTTTTCAACAAAAAGACAGGTTTTCTGAGCTGACTGGAAATTTGCCCCCCACCGATAGATAGCTGGAGACCTGGATTAATGCATAGGCTACTTTTTTTTATCCCGATATTCCCACGGGATCGGGACTTACGCGGGTGAAACCGCGGGGCGCTGCTAGTAAGTTATAATAACAAGTATTCAAGTATTTTTTGCCAAGTGAGACTACAATATAATATAAGTCTGTTTTATTATTTTTATTTACATTATTTAATTATGAGACTAATCTGTGATTACACGAGACAGCTTACAATCCAAGTCCCGGGAATTCCCGGGACTTGGATTGTAAGCTGTCTCGTGTCCCAGGACTTTGAAATTGTCGGGAATTCCCAAACCCTAACTACGACCACAGATTACTAAGTAGTTACTACGTAACGTCGTACCAGATAAATCACTCCCTACAAAAATATCGATACCTACCGTTTTAATTGCCTACTCTTTCCGGGCTTTAAAATGTGTGTAGGGTTACCTCTTCAATAAACTTTTTATAAAAAAAAATACAATTGTTGTGTAAATTAAGTACTTAACGCTTATTTTTCATTTCCAATGTTTTAGTATACAAAAATCCTCCATGTGTTTTATTTTTATGTAAAGATTAATAAACTTCTTCCCTCTTCTAAAATCTCGATTATTAAACTGTATGGTGGAAAATAATCTAAATCTTACAAAAAGTTTGCATCAATAATTTGAGAGAAGCAAGGGTAGGCAGAAATATAGGGTTAAAAGGTTGGTTTTTAAAAATTACGTAAAAAATAATGCTGGAGTTTTTTTTCTCTTACTTTATCTATATTTAGTCTTAATAATTCCTTTGTTTATTTCTTTTAATCAACACAGATTCACTTTTAAGCAGTTAAATCCTATAGTTACAAAACCAACTTAGTTAAAAATCATACTAATTCTTAATAACTTTACTATTATCTAGTAATTCTAGTATCTAATCATTAGTCATAATCACAACATTGTTAATTCTCATAATCACAGATTAGTTTCATAATTAAATAATCTAAATAAAAAATTGGTTGCCTGTAAAGTCGGTATACGGGCGAAAGTTTTACGTGACAACGACTTTGAGTGGTAAAATAATAACCATGCCCGAGTGGAAGGGACGCGTGCCTCTCACTCGCTCTCATTGTGAGCGCATAACGTGAGCGGAGCGTAACGCAGTTTCTTGAAGTGTCACCCGGCAAACCAATCTATAAGACGTTGTCACGTCAAAATAATAAAACAGACTTTTAAATCAGTCTTTTAAATAATCAACTAACACATTAATTAGACTTTTTTGCTGATTTAATAAAATTGGCTTTTAAAAAAATCAGGGCATCAACAGCTTTGTCCGACAATCTGTTTCTCATTTTTGTAATATGCCACCGGACAAGGAACACTCTCTCTTTTTCAACAGATTTCGGTTTAATTGTGTTTAAGGCTTAATACAGTAGTTCCAAAATTTCTTTCTTGCTTCGGTTCGGGCTCCGGTTGCTTCAAACAACTGAAACTCCTTTTTTAATGTTGCTCTTGTTTTTTTTTCCAGAATCTCGGGTACATTTTCTTGGATAGTTTTTATTACCTTGTTCCATTTGATTTACAAAAGACTCGTCAAGTAATTATTCATTAATCTAACAGATGGAGCTAGCCTCCTTCAATTATTTGAAAATAAAAATGATTACATAACAATTTCGACAATATTGTCTCGTCTCGAGTCTCGACCCGAAAGTCCCGGGACTCGAGACAACTAAAATTACGAAAAGTCCCGGGACTTCGAGACACGAGACGTCCCGGGACCCAAACACTAGTCGTAGTTCAATTACATTCTGAAATTAGTACGTAATGAAAATAAGAAATGTTATCGTTTTGTTTGGGTTGAATAACTTTGTTGCAACTCGCTTGTCGCTTGTTGTTTCATTTGCGTTCGGGAATACTCGGTGCCGCCACAGCGCCCGGCCGGCCGGTTGTCGCTAGCACTCGGCAGCACTCGACTCGGCAGCACTCGACTCAACTTCATCTCGCCTCTCTCTATCGGAATCTTGCGGTTTCGCTTGGTACGTAACATTGCGGGCGCGTTTTGAAGTAATTTTTTTTTTAATTACCAATTGAAAAAAATGTTGAGCTTGCCGTCGCCCCCTTTTGTATGCCACCTGGGGCCATGGCCCCACCTACCTCCCCCTACGCTACGCCACTGTTTTAAAAATGCCTAGTTATAATGTTATATTTATACAGTGTATCCAATAGGCCTGAAGAGCTGAGTTTCCTGGCTAGAACTGATACTGATGCCTTATTGTAAGTTACTAACTAAAGATATCCACAAATGTTTAAACATTTTGGTTGCCTGAATTACCACCTACTTTAAAAATAATGGACAGTGGATGTATCATCCTGGGCATGCAGAGACAAATTGTTAATATCACGCAGATAACAGGTATTGAACACCGTGTCACTAATGCCATAGGGCATTTTGGAAAGATGTATTATATTATTTTAATACTTATAATAAAATTCTAGCAATGTAAAGTTTTTAAATAATGACTGTGTCCAATGTAATTTATTTAAAAAATAGTGATTAAACAATGTTATCAAAACATACAAGGAATATTTATATACATACTTGTCATATTCTCTATTATCTTCATCACATCTTTCATCCCTTAAGTCTTTCCAAGATTTTCCATGACGGCAAGTAGTTACCAAAATCAGATGATTACTATCATGTAGGTGCCATAGTGAGTTCCTTGTTTCACTGCCAATTCCATGCACATATCTTTTGCCTTTAAAGGCTAACAAATGACGCCTTGGAGCTGGAAAAGCATTGCTAAGAGCTGCAGGAGGAACACCACCTCTCTCTGGATGTTCTTTGTGAAATAATGGCAGTGAGATATCAAAACCATCTCGGAAAAATGTCTCTGATGCACTAGCCTTAGCCAAAATTGCTTCACCAGAATCAAAGCCTATGGCATTTTCAGCATAGTCAGGCCATGTGCCAGCGTATAAATTGAATATCAGATGATTGCGGCCATTTTTCCAATAAGGTAATCGAGACAATCGTGAGGCTACATCTGGAACATGTTCTGGTGACAACTGATCAGCATCTAGAGTGTCTATAGCTGGTACAAAAAGACAAGCTTCATTGGGATCCCGCGTAGCATAACGCGATTCTCTAATGACAGATAAAACCTTTCGGTACGACGCACTCACGGGCCCATCACTAGGATAAACATAAATTTTAGGGTCATTCCCACATTTAGAAAAATCAAAGCAAGTCTGCATTCGACAAGGAATTGTAACTGATCCTAATTTTCTGTGTGGTTGAGAAGGAAGTTCTAACAGCTCTTCAAACGTAGCGAAGCCGGGCAACTCACTAACTCGGCTATTTTGATTTAATTCTGATTTCAAATAATATGTGTTAAAATAACAATATACCAAAAATGCACATAATGCGAATAGAAGCAGAAAACGTTTTTTAGCTTGCATTTTAGCAGAAATTATCACATCTATGTAGGATATCACTGCGCAAAACTTATTTAATAAATTATGGGAAATGTGTAGGGTTTCACTTCAACATTTTGATGTGTATTAAGTCTCTTTACTTTTGCTTGAAGGAAATTGGAAATAACTATAAAAAATATGTGTAAATAGGTAAATAGCTGTATTATATACATCAATAAGAATTGATGCACCCGACAAACTACACTGATTATAGTTGGATTACACCATAATAGAATTCACCAAATATCACCTCAATTCAAAATATTGGAACATAGATATTGGCTAATAGAATAAAGATAGGTAGAACTCAACTTCAACTTTTGGTTTGTGGCTTTGTGGAGTTACCACAAGATAGAACTCAAAATTCTCTTGACACTTAAATTCGCAGAACACTAATACCATACCAAAGACAAGAGTAAAGATACCACGAACTTCTACTATAAGGCCGTACTCACCATCATGTCTGACGTACGTCCCGCCAAGGACACACACGATGCACGATGCAAAACGATCGTGAATAGTCTTGACGTACGTCAGAATTATATAAATATACATTATACAGAGTGTCCCGGAATGAATGGATAATCCTGGAGTACCTTATTGTACAGCTATCAGGCATACAAAAAAAAATACCAAAAAAAAAATCTCTTGTGGTATGAAAAATAAGCCATTTTTTAAAAAATGACAAATATTTTACTTTACTGTACGTTAATTTACACTACAGCTACAAAAACACATATTTTTTTATTTTTGTTTGTGTTTTAATATTCATCACAAACTACACCAATAGAAACACAGTAAATAATACTTGTATTTTTTTAAAAAACAATGTCAACTTTAATTTTTAGCTATAAAATTGATACAAATAAGTGTTTAGAGATAGTTTTAGAGGCTTTCCTTAAAAAAAAAAGAAAAATTTATTGCCTGTAAAGTCGGTATACGGGCGAAAGTTTTACGTGACAACGACTTTGAGTGGTAAAATAATTTTAATGTGAATATTCATTCGTATAGTAGGAAGAAGGATGAAATAATAGTAACAATTTAAAACATTTATTTATACAAAGAATTATATTTAAAACATTTTATGTCTGTCTCTCTCGCTCTTAGGCGGGCTAACCATGCCCGAGTGGAAGGGACGCGTGCCTCTCACTCGCTCTCATTGTGAGCGCATAACGTGAGCGGAGCGTAACGCAGTTTCTTGAAGTGTCACCCGGCAAACCAATTTATAAGACGTTGTCACGTCAAAAAGTATGCAAACCTAAGTGGCCAACTATTTAAAAAATATGCGCGCTTAATACAGTTTACGTAATGGTATAGTACACGATTTTATCCAATCGGAATAAAAAGTTATTGCTATTAGTACACAGTCGGATTAAATTTGATGAAATAAAAAAATTATGATTTTCTTTTATTTTATTCGGTAATAATGTCAAGGGCGTCCTAAAATGTAATGTTACATATTAATGAAACTAATCTTCCTTTCCACTCCATAGACGACATTTTGTTTAGTTAAAGGTATCAATAGAATTCTTTATTTTATCGTTTAGAGGGTTCCTTAAGTTTGATATTGTCTAAAAAAAATCCTAACTTACCTGCCTCGGTCCCTCACGTAACTTTAATTTGCCGTCTCGGTGACACAAGTTTAGTGTGAGCGAGATGGCATATTAAATCTATGAGAGCGACAGAGACAGGTAGTGATGTGCCATGGTTGAATTTTTGTGTGTCGCTAGGGCCGATAACAATTACATAAATTAGTGCGTCACTCGACTCGTTCGGTATCGCATCCTTTTTGCATTTCTCCGTGATTCCAAATTAGTGTTAAAACGACGGTTACTGGATTTTTTTACTGGACTTTCGATTTTGCTTACGATTTGGACTTTTTTGTAGTGATATTAAGACGACTTAGCATTAATCTGGACTAGTTTTGTGTTTCAAAATGCCACGTATTCAGTACACAGCGCAAGAATACGCTAACATGCATTTTGTTTATGGTGAATGTGGGGGCAATGCTAGTGCAGCAGCAGCTCTTTATAGGGAGGGATACCCCAACAGACGCTTTCCGGATTACCGAGTCTTCATCAGAGTCCACGGGTGTTATTCAGAAGGTAGACTGCCTGGTATGGGTGTTGGTGGTACAAGCACTGGAAGAATAGCTGATATTCATACAGAAGAGGCAGTGCTTGACGAAATTGAGCATGACCCGTCTACGTCTACCAGATCAATAGCACGACGTACTGGAATTCCGCGCTCGACCGTGACGTGTAGACGAGTACAGGCTCTGCAACCAAGAGACTACAATGCAAGATTGTTGTTTTGCCGACAAATACTTGGGAAAATAGAAGCAGATCCACAATTTTTCGACCATATTTTATGGAGCGACGAATCCACTTTCAAAAGAGATGGATTCCTTAATATGCACAACATTCACAGCTGGCAACTGTCAAATCCGCATTTAATGCGTGAAGATAGGTCCCAGTACCAATTTAAAAGAAATTATTGGACAGGGATTCTGGACGGAAAGATAATAGGTCCACTTGAACTGCCCTGAAGCTTAACAGGAGAAAGTTATTTAAGCTCCTTGCAACACGATCTGCCAAATTTAATGGATGAGGTGCCCGAAGAAGTCAGGGAATGCCATTGGTTGCAAAATGATGGTTGCCCAGCACTTTATGCAATAAATGTTCGTACGTATTTAAATGCAACGTATCCGAACAAATGGATTGGTCGGCTGGGCCCTATTTTGTGGCCTCCGCGTTCTCCTGATCTGAACCCATTAGATTTTTTTTACTGGGGCTGTATAAAAGAAGAAGTTTATTCTAAGCCCATTACAAGTTTGGACGAATTGCGCAACCGTATCCATGAAGCCGCTCAAAAAATATCGCAACGACGCTACGCACGATTTCTTAGAAGATCATTTACTAGAAGATGTCGTGCATGTATTATGAGTCGGTGGTGGACAATTTGAGCACGTAATATAACTTTTTATTTTATTAAAAAAAAAAAAAATTTGCAGTATGCAAAAAAGTGCAAATTAAATTTGACTTTTTTTTTACTCCTTCTGCACATTAATAGCAATAACTTTTTATTCCGATTGGATAAAATCGTGTACTATACCATTACGTAAACTGTATTAAGCGCGCATATTTTTTAAATAGTTGGCCACTTAGGTTTGCATACTTTTTTTTTCAGAGAAGCCTCTAAAACTATCTCTAAACACTTATTTGTATCAATTTTATAGCTAAAAATTAAAGTTGACATTGTTTTTTTAAAAAAGTACAAGCAATATTTACTGTTTCTATTGGTGTAGTTGTGATGAATATTAAAACACAAACAAAAATAAAAAAAACGTGTTTTTGTAGCTGTAGTGTAAATTAACGCACAGTAAAGTAAAATATTTGTCATATTTTAAAAAAATGGCTTATTTTTCATACCACAAGAGATTTTTTTTTTTGGTATTTTTTTTTGTACGCCTGATAGCTGTACAATCAGGTACTCCAGGATTACTCATTCATTCCAGGACACCCGCTTGCTGGACGACGCGTTTTGCATCCAGCGAGTACCCCCACCACATGCTTATGTATATAATATACAGTATTTGGTTATATTGCCAATTTGTGGAGAATTCCCCAAAATGCGGGGAATTTCAAACCGATTAACAACACCATTGTAACAGTGCTTTCTGCAAAATAATAAATGCTTTGATTTGATTCGGGAATTTATGGCGAGACCATCAATGCGGGGAATCGGGATTATTAATTACATTACGACTCCAGTATTGTCTCCCCAAACTGGGGAATTAGACCATTATTTTGGGGTAATTTAAGAATATGGCATTGGCAACGCTGGCTACAGCACCGTGGCCTTGAGCGGACGTACGTCGGCGCACGATGCGTGTGTATGCTACGTCAGGCACGGCGTCCTTTTGTTGGCGGAGAGAAGTCTTTTTTTTTCTTTCAACTGTTCGTTAACTGTTCGTCATAGTTCGATCAAAATTTTTTTCTTCGATCATATTTTTTTTAATTTTAAATAAAATAAAAAATTACCCTCATGTTGGCGGGGAGGAGTCGTTTTTTTTGTGTTTTTTTTTTGCTATTTCAACTGTTTGTCATTACTCAATCAATTTTTTTTTTGTTCTATCTTAGTTTTTTTTTAAATAAAATAAAAAATTACTCTCAAGTTGGCGTGGAGAAGTCGGTTTTTTACATTTTATTTTTGCTATTTCAGCTGTTCGTTAACTGTACGTCATTGTTCGATCAAAATATTTTTTGTTTGAATTATTTTTAACTAAAATAAAAAAATACCCTCATGTTGGCGGGAAATCGTTGATATAAACTACGATAATCAAGAAATCCTGAAGGTAAACAAAACTACATTTTTAGGAATAACGCTTGACAAATACCTTAATTGGAAAAGTGATGTCGAAAAGTGTGCACGAAGATTAATAGGTTCGTATATTTGCTGTATAAACTGAGAAAAACCTCTACCCCGGAAACCGTACTTGTAGCGTACCATGGCTATGTATCCTCTGTCTTGAATTATAGACTCATACTGTGGGGTAACTCCACAGACGTGCAAAAAGCTTTCCTAGCACAAAAAAAGTGTGTTAGAGTCATTGCTGGTATACCGCATTGGGAGTCATGCCAGCCACTTTTACAATTTTACAATTTATACAAAACCTAATTTTAAAATTTGAACTAAACTGGAAATAAACAAAGAAAAAAATATATATACCAGGCCACTCAGAAACTTTTGCGAAAGTACTTGACAACAAGTAATGGTGCTGCTGCCCGAATACGTTTTTTAATTTTTCTTAAAATTACTTAAGTGAACCACGAAGTTCTACTGACACTGGAGACCAAACAGTGAACAAATAGATACTGAAAGTTAAAAAGTATGACCTTGAAAAAAAATTCTGTTCGAACAATAACAAACAGTTAACCAACAGTTGAAATAGCAAAAAAAAAATGTAAAAAAACGACTTCTCCCCGCCAACTTGACGACATTTTTTTATATTATCTTTAAAAAATAACAAAAGAAATTTTGATTGAAAAATGACTAACAGCAGAAACAGCTGAAATAGCAAAAAATAATTTAAAAAAAAGCGCCTTCTCCCTGCCTACTTGAAGGTATTCTTTTATTTTATTTAAAAAAAAACCAAGATCGAACAAAAAAAACCAAGATCGAACAAAAAAAAATTTAGATCGAACAATGACAAACAGTTGATATAGCAATAAAAAATGTAAAAAAGCGACTTCTCCCCGCCAACTTAAGATAGCCCACAAACCCAACGCTTAGGCCGATCGTGCCTCTCTATCACTTGTTCCGCGCTCTCGCTTGCACGATTGGCTTAGGCAGAACGTGACAATGAGTCATGATTTTTCGTGCGTGCAGCCTGTGTTTATCGATTTATAAGACGTTATCACGTCAAAAATATGGACTCCGGCTCAGTGTAACCAGATTAAGCAGATTTCTAGTTTTTAAAAAATTTGTAACTGTTTAGGCTGAAATCCCTGAAGATTTCAATCAGGTAAGTAAAAATATAATAACTGTGAATTTCCTCGAAGCGACTCAGTTAATCGTTTTGTTTTTTCATTTAAAACACGATAAATATCATCGTTTGAATTTGAATGGTTTCGAATTTCAAAATTTTAGTAAATGTTTGGTAGAAAACAGTATACGTGCGGTAGAACATTAGAAGTCTATCACTACATAGTATAAAACAAAGTCGCTTCCCGCTGTGCGTCTGTCCCTATGTATGCTTAGATTTTTAAAACTACGCAACGGATTTTGATGCGGTTTTTTTAATAGATAGAGTGATTTAAGGGGAAGGTTTATATGTATAATACATGTATAATATAGTAGAGAAACACTGACAATTTTAGAGGTTTCTAATGTGATGTCGTAAATAAACACATTTTTTTGCGCTTACATTGCAAACGCTGGCTGAACCCTACGAGATAGATCAAAATAATGTACTACAGTATTGTACACCTGAAAAAGGTCTACAAAAAAGTCCGGAATGGTATACATCTATCTCTTAAGAATAACCCACAATAACCATTTTTAATCATTTACTTTTTAAGAGAAATAACGGCTTTTTCACGAAGCGACTTTAAGCAATACTGCATTAATCCTTATCCAATTAAGTACCTTAAATACATTGTACATTTAATATAGATCAAAATGGCCCTTTCCAGTTTGCAATTTAAATGAATATTTTCGAAGATATTACAGATTTAATCTAGCGAGGAAAATAACAATTATCACTACATATTATAAAACAAAGTCCCTCGCCTGTCTGTCTGTTCGCGATAAACGGAAAAACTACTGAAGGGATTTTCATGCGGTTTCCACCAATGGACAGAGTGATTTAAGAGGAAGGTTTATATGTAGTATACATGCATATTATTTTAGAGAAAAGTCGAGATATTTAAAGATTTGGAATGTCATGTCGTAACAAACATATTTTTGTGCGCTTACGTTGCAAACGCTGGCTAAACCTTACGAGATAAATTAAATTAATGTACTACGGAATTGTATATATTAAAAAAGATCAATAAAAAAGTCCGCAATGGTATATGTTTATCTCCTAAGGATAACCCACAGTAACCATTTCTATCTTTTACATATTACAAAAAAATTATGGGTTATTTAGCAAACTATTTTAAACAATACAGTATTATTCCTTATCCAATTAAATACATTAAATACGTTGTGCATTTCATGTAGATCAAAATTGCCCTATACAGCATATAATAAAAATGAATATCTTAGAAGATATCAGAGATTTAAAAAGCGGGGGCAGAGCGGCTGGTGGGCTGAACCGATTTTGGTTATTCTTTTTTGTTAGATAGGGAACCTCAAGGGTGGTCCCATAGTAGGTAGCTGAGCTAATGATGAAAAAAAATCATATTATAATAATCTTCACTACATATTATAAAACAAAGTCCCCCGCCACGTCTGTCTGTCTGTCCGCGATAAACTGAAAAACTACTGAACGGATTTTCATGCGGTTTTCACTAATAGACAGAGTGATTCATGAGGAAGGTTTAGGTGTATAATATGTACCTGTGCGAAGCCGGGGCGGGTTGCTAGTCTACTAATAAACAATTTAAAAAAACCTTTTACCCTTTTTAGTGCAAAACAAGTTTTAATTTAATAAATCCAGTTACAAAATTTCGTCTCTTTGCTGTTTGCCGTTGAGGAGTTCCACTATCAACTTCCTGACTCCATCATTAGATCACCTCAATAGTACCAGATTATTGCATTATTACTAAATTGACATAAGTATGTAAAATTTCAGAAACCGGGAAGTAGGTCAAAATTGACTTCTAAGATTTTATTACATTGTTAGTTAGTTAGTTTTTCTTCGATTTCGTTGAGATTCCATCATCAGATCCTGACTTGATGATAATGGGACCACCTCGGGAGTTTACCCTTGCGACCTAAAAAGGATTTTTTTTAATCGGTTCACAATTGGCGAAAGTATCGTAGAACATACACAAAAAAAAAATACATGCAGACGAACATAGTACCTCCTCCTTTTTGGAAGTCGGTTAAAAAAAGGTAGCTATAGCTTCACCATAGAGTCGTATAAGTATGTAGGTAACAGGGCTGCCAACCGTACGAGGTTCCTCGTACCAATACCGGATTTGTGGGCTGCTGTACGAGGACACGATCTATGAGATTTTGATATAGGAAATTTTATAGCATTATTGAAGTGAAAACTTCTTTAGGCACGTTTGTGCACTTTTGCTATGGGAAGAAGCACTGAACTCGTGACCGTCACGCTAATAATACATATATAGATCCACTAGAGGGCGCTAATCTAAACATTGAGTTCTGTCAGCTCCTTATTAATTAATGTCACCAACCTGCTAATGTGACGTTTTAAGTTCGTCGTTTCATTTAAGTTTTCACTTCTGTCGGCAGTCACATGACTGCCAATATTTTACAACATTTTATGGTGACAATTTGTTTTTACACTCTGGCTACATTGGGTCTGCTAAATGAAAAGTAGACATGGGTATTGGGTTTGTTCGTGGATTTATTTTCATTTTAATATTAGAGCAGGCATATAAAAAAAATGTGAGCCGTCACGGGACGCCTGGCAGATGTGAAACATCGACACTGTTTTGTAAAAGTCGAATCAAAAGAGAGAATCGCACAGTCGATTGCGCATGGCGACGCGTCGCCACACCGTACACACTACTGCATATAGACTGTATATATATACCATCATATAGCGTGGCGACGCGCCGCCACGTCATGCGTCGCCACGCCAGAAATCAGTTTTACGTGCGGCTATAGATGTTTCACATCAATATGCTTCGAATTTGCGTGGATTGTTACTAGCAATTCAAAACCTGTTATATGTTTGGAAGAAATTTAACAGATTGTAGTAGTCTGATGTGCCGGCCACCATACATTCTCATTTAACCTCAATCAATAGTTAAATATGATGAGCGTGAATTTAGCAGACATGTTAATATAAAAAACCGGACAAGTGAGAGTCTGACTCGTGCACCGGGGATTCCGTAAGCAAACAAACTTGTATACGTCCATCTCGGAAATCAATTCTCAGACTTTTGTCCGTCTTTTTCGAAAGACAAACAACTTAACGGTTGCGATGTATGACAAAGTGAACCATCCAACCGCAATTTTTTTTATTTTTTTTATCATAGGGGGAAACCAGCAGACGGGTCACCCGATTTTAAATGACTACCGCCGCCCAAGGGCACCCGTAACTCGAGAGTTACAAGTGCGTTGCCTCCCTTTAAGGTGGGAGTAGGAGAAGAGGGGGAGGGGGTGAAGAGTGGGAAGAGTTGAGAGGGGAAGGACGGGAATAGGGGAGAGGGAAGGGTTAGGGCCTCCCGTAACCTCACTCACACGGCGAAATGCAATGCAAGCATTGCTTCACTTTCGGTTTTCTGTGAGGCCGTGGTATCGAGCGAAGTCGAGCCGGCCCATACATTTAAAAAAAATTAAAATAACAAATGTCTGCCAAATTTACACTCATTTAATATGTCATAATTTTGGTTTTTCTTTTTTTTTAATGGTATAGGGGGCAAACGAGCAGACGGGTCACCTGATGGTAAATGACTACCGCCGCCCATGGGCATCTGGAACTCGAGAGTCACAAGTGCGTTGCTGCCCTTTAAGGTGGGATTAGGAGAAGAGGGGGAGGGGGGGGAAGAGTGGGAAAATGGGAAGGATTTGAATAAGGGAGAGGGAAGGGTTAGGGCCTCCGGTAACCTCACTCACGCGGCGAAATGCAATGCAAGCATTGCTTCACGGCCGGTTTTTCTGTGAGGCCGTGGTAACGAGTGGAGTCGAGCCGGCCCATACGTGCCGAAGCATGCCTCTCCCACAAAAACAACATTTATTTCAAACATTTTAAGTGCTTGATGAATGTACGAGGTTTTAAAGCCAAAGTACGAGATTCTAAGTTGTTTATGTACGAAAAAAAAAGTTCTAAGGTTGGCAACCCTGCCTGCCTGGTTTACTCTATGGCTTCAATGACCGAATTCTGATGCGGCTGGCGTAGCCTTTGGTGAAAAGTGAGAAATTCTGATACATTTAAGTCTAAGTAATAATTTACGATTAATAAGAGGTAAGTGTAGTACTAAGTTACTGGTAAAATAATTTCTTCTACAAAATATTATTTTTTTACGTACTATGATATGTAGTAGTCTCGAGTGTAACGCCTAAAGAAAATAGACGCCATTTCGTTCGGTATTATGTCGCAGCGATTATTTTATTAACGGGTCTTAATATGTTAATCGAGTAATAATTTATTATAAAGTTCATTTTCGCCTTTTTTTTTATTAGTTATTTATTACCTATTTACGATTACTTAACTATATAAAAAAATTGAAGTATACCAACGTGGCTAAGTGAGGCAAACCTAATTTCTTTTACAATGTCTAGCCCCAGCCCTAAGCAAGTATGTTTCTAATTGTTAATAGAGTGAACCGATCGCAATTTTGAATCAAATTTGCCATCTTGTAGGTATTACGCTCATCGACATTTAACATTACGGCAATCAATAAATACCTTTAAAATGAATGTTCGTCAGTAATGTTACATTTTTTGCGGTTTGCAACAAGAAGAGTTATTTACAAAAGGATGTGGCAATAAAAATTCACCAGCGTCATTGTCACATACAAAACTATAAGCGAATAAAATAAGATGCACCACGACACGAAATCATTACTATTAGGAAAAAAACCTATTAATTTTCTTTTGTCACATGTGTGGCAATGACATTCAAAGTATTAATTCACAAAATAGTCTTGGAATAACAAGTGTTTGTTCTGCACAGTAGGGGTGTTGTGTCATCATCAGTGATCGAATAGGTCCAGCTAATATATCTTAACTTCAAGAAACAGAGACAAAAAGTGGAGTGGAGTTTTGGGATATCAATTAAGTAGGCTGTTTATTATTATTGTTTATCTATACAAATAAATAAAATTGAAGTGTCTGATTGTCATGTCATAACAACAGCATTAAACTAAATGCTTCTGAATGTTTACATAGGTCGATTTACGTTTTTGTTATCTAACTTGTTAATTATTAAAACACTTGACATTATATATAGTCCATAATAAAATAATATTTATATACATGCTACATAAATAAAAAAATCTATTTTTAATATTTTTATGTCTACCGGTTTGCTCCGGCTATTCTCTGGAACGGGTGGACCAATTTACACGGGACTTTCATTGGCAGATAATAAGAAGTAAATGAGCCTACTTTAATTTTGAAAAAAAAGACAGGGTTCTGTGCACAAAATATATAAATATGTATACGCTAGCAAAACTGCAGCGAATAACTAGTAAAAACTACAATAGAACTTAAAGTATTCAAACTCACAAAAGAAAATGGTAAATCTTTTTTTTTATATTTTCTTTTCAGTTGAGTGTTAATATGTAGAAAATTAAATAGCTAATTCTTCAATATCAGCATTAAAAAGGTAAAGAAAAAAAGTTCAGTCAAAATCTTCTAGAAGAAACACTACCTGACTGATTGATTGATCAACGCACAGCCGAAACTGCTGTGTCTAGAAGCATGAAATTTCACACAAATGTTCCTTAAATGATATAAGTGAGCACTTAGCAAGGGATGTTTCGAATTTCATCCCCTTTTTTGTGATGTTTCTTTCTTGGATCCCAATTTTTACATCACATCTTCACCAAATACACATGATAACAAAATTGGTTAACCTTTAGACATAGACAAAAACATACCTCCTTAAGCTTGGAATACCTACATAAGTGTTGAATTGAGAAAATCCTACTTTTCAAAGTCTTTTATCAAATAGGTTTGAAAAATATATGCGTGATGCAATCATTGCGAACAATCAGAGAAAGAATAAAAAAATATAGTCCTGTCGCAAGTTGATTTTATCAATTGAATTTTTAAAGATTAAGAATTGTTCTTATTATTTTTATTAACTAATCAAACGAAACCAACATGTGTTGGTTTCGTTTGATTAGTTAATAATAATACATGTGTATTCCAAATTAAAGTAGGAGGAATGTTGAGGATGCAGAATTTTTGACATCCACGGATGCAGATGTCCGAATGCGAAAGCTCCGCAATCGCGAATGCAGATACGAATATCTGCAACATCCCTGAATACACAATATCAAACGTGTCGAATCTTATGAACGAAATCTTTGCTCCTATTGGTCAATTAGCCCGTGTACGGCACACACCAGTCGCCGGCCCATCCACTTTCTTTTTAGTCACGACATGCACTACATCTGCATGAACATCCACATGTATTACTGCGGATGTGGATGCAGATGTCCAAATCGATGCGGAAGCTCTGCGGATGCGGATGCTAATATCCGCAACGTCCCTGAACTAAAGCAAACCAACAAATACTGGTTAGGGATAGTATAGTTATATCTCATGATTATTTATAAATTACTAGTGTCACTAACTCTAGATTAACACTCCTCCATTGTATATTTATTAGGGATAGATGTTTAAAATTGAATAACTCTTGTTTCATTTTTTTTCCTATTTGGATGCTTAGAAACAGAGTACCTACATATATGTAATTAGTGAGGCAAGGTTTTAGAGTACTAATCGCTCCTTTAGACTCATAAGGGCCTAATTAAAATTGGAAAATTAACTTCATGACATTGGTGTTAAACGACCATATTAATCGATAAAAAAAGGCACAGAAAATATACGACGATTTACTATCAACGTCTGTCGAAAAATATATTGAATGAAAGAATAATAGACAAGCAAGTCTATAATTGATTTTCCTTAAAAAACGGTTGTTTATTATTAGGTCTCTATAAAATTCTAAAGGTGCGTAAAGTGCGTTGGTAACCAGTATCTATGCAAATCAATTTAGTTGTTTTATTTCTCTCTAGATGTCGTCTCGTGGTCGAGGTTATGGTGGAAGGGGAACTTACAGTGGTGGTAGAGGAAGTAATTATAGAGGCTCGTACAGAGGAGGTAGTCGAGGAGGCTCTTATGAAAGTCGCGGGGGACGTGGCGGTGGGTACTCATCCTATAACAATGACTCCCGATACAATAGCAGCAGCGGAGGCAGATATAATTCTGGCCGTGACCGAATTGATGATTCTTATAAAAAGGCATATCGATCGGTAAGTATATTACTATTATATATAGCCTGATGTTCTGCCATTTTAATTCAATTCTCATTCAATTTAATTTTTATTTTTAGGAACCTACTAGCTATTCAAACCGTGATTACAGTGGTCGGTCAGGGTCACCAGAGAGAAAAAGAATAAGGATGGAGGTCAGTATATAATGATAATGGACTATTGAGGTAATAGAAAAGACCACGTTTTTATTAAATAAAGTTGTCATGTTACATTCTGCACTATTTTCTTCAAAATCAACACAATCCAGAAACTTTAGTTAGTGTAATGGCCGTCACAAATGAGAGACACAAACAATTTGTAAAAGACTGATTGATCATAGAAATGTAACATGAATATTCTGACACAAACATATATTTAAGCTATATATTTCACATGAGGAAAGACTTGGAGAAAAAAACTTATGTGGTACCAAGGCAGGCAGTAAAAACAGCGCTATCTGGTGACGTTAGTAAATTACACACACATATGTATAAGCTATATCGTTGTCTTGAAATAAAAGAAAATGAGAAATGTAGTTGTATATTCGATTTTTGGATTTGATGTAAATGATGCTGAATTGTGGTAAACAGTGATATACTGATTATGATAAAGAGAGTTTGAGATGCATGCAAGCATGACACTACTCCAAGAATGAGGATTTTTATATTTTTATTGAATTGCCAAAAACTGACGAAACTGCATATGCTGAGTATGATATGGCAAATGAGAATAAATTTTTAGAATCATTCTACCTCAAGCCTATCATCTCATGTCTATATGGACCACCTTGTTATATATCCTTACAATATGAATGTGAGGCAACATTTTTTTTTTTATTTAGTTGCCTAATTTTAATATGCCAGGTGACTATAATTGAAAGGGAAATTGATACGTCTTGTCTGTATCGTCAGTAGAAATAACAAAGATGGCGAATCTGTATTAAGAAAAAATTGATTCAGTCGCATTGGATAATGACAGTACCTACCTTGTAGAAGGAGTTTGCTATAAAGGTGCCTTAGACTAGTGTTTTTACACTTTGACGAGGGCCGTGTAAAGGAGATCTGCCATTTACAGCTTCATTAATAAACACTTTATTCTATTTTATATGTCAAGTGTGTCGAAAGAACCAAAGAGAGTTGTGTACAGGGCTCCTCGAGCGATAGACGTAGCCATGATGGTGGCGGCCATTACGGCGGATCATACGGCGGTCGGCAAGAGAGTTACGGCGAAAGGAGATCGTTCGGTGGAGAAGATCGCAGACGGTCACCGAATCGAGAGAGCTACCGCAAGCCGAGCGGCATGGGCCCGCCGCGGGATGCGGTGCGGCCATCCACGCGACCGCGCGCCTTGCGCCGATCGTTCCGCGGCCGCACCATGCGCTCGCGCGCCTCGTTTAGGGGCGCCCCGCGCTCGCGCGGCACATTTACCTCTAGGCGATACACCGAAAGGTCGCTCGGTTACACCCGTGCGTTCCGATCAATCAAGGGCAGAAGGTAATTCGAAAAATTGACCCATTGCTTAAATTTTAGTTTACTTTGTACGAGATGACTTCGATTCAGAAGTTCAGCAATAAATGTCATGGCTGAGAAGTATTGAGATATAAAATAGCCCACGATAAACAGTATGCTTAGATTTATAGCATCGTTAATTTGAAATCGACATGATACAAAATACAATACCAAGACCATGCGAATGAAAGCAATTTAAAAGATACAAAAAAGACCAGAACATAGCTCCCATCCAGATATAGAATAAATGATATTGTTATAAAATGAACACAGTCTGAGAAATTGTATTTACTCAAATGTGATAACTTATGGTAGTTGTAATACTTCTGATCTTCTGAAGTATATGTACTAATACCTGTTCTATTAACA
>OY982561.1:13333002-13389220 GCA_963859945.1 Euplagia quadripunctaria
CATCCATAGATTCATGACAATATCATTACTTACTTTTAAACTTTCGCGATCCATGATATAATTATGTACTTATACGGGAATTAACGCGGTCACGAAAAGATATTACATACCTCTGAATTGCCTGACGTTTCCAGCATCGCTACTGTGAAGAACCGACAGATTAGCAAATCAGCGATTGCAGAACATGCACTCGAAGCGGGCACCAATCACTGGATTGAGTTTCACCGTACGCAAGTCCTCTCCACGGAACGTCATTTTTACTCAAGAGCGATTGAAATTAAAAAACATAAAACTTTCAATCGGGAAGATGGTTTCAAATTATCAACAGCGTGGAATCCAGTGATAAAAAACATGCCATCTCGCTTTTATGCGCAGTCGGGTGAACACCTGAATAAGAGATAAAACTCCAAATAAGAATACGTTTAAACGGTCCTCTTCTACGAACACTTTTATTTACACAATTATGTCTAGCTTAATAGTGAAGGATAACACTCACTTGATATTGATGACGTCTTCCTTAAAATGACTGCGTGAAAAAAAGCAATGTATTCATTTATTTGGCTAAATTTACTACTCGGTATGGTAAGGTAAGAAAGATCATTTGCAAAGAAAAATATATACGGAATACATACACTACAATCTACATAAAATACACAACATAAAAGTACATATACAAAAGTATTTATCGTGTTACCAAAATTTAATAATAAAGTAATGATATTATTATGTACTTATACGGTTGTTCACCCGACTGCGCATAAAAGCGAGGTGGCATGTTTTTTATCACTGGATTCCACGCTGTTGATAATTTGAAACCATCTTCCCGATTGAAAGTTTTGTGTTTTTTAATTTCAATCGCTCTTGAGTAAAAATGACGTTCCGTGGAGAGGACTTCCGTACGGTGAAACTCAATCCAGTGATTGGTGCCCGCTTCGAGTGCATGTTCTGCAATCGCTGTTTTGCTAATCTGTCGGTTCTTCACAGTAGCGATGCTGGAAACGTCAGGCAATTCAGAGGTATGTAATATCTTTTCGTGACCGCGTTAATTCCCGTATAAGTACATAATTATATCATGGATCGCGAAAGTTTAAAAGTAAGTAATGATATTGTCATGAATCTATGGATGTTCAACTTAATAAAATAACACAATTGTCTCAACAAAGTTATTACTTGAGTAAATTAGAGAGTATTTAAATGTACGGCCGGTGGTAAAGAAGATAATCGTTATCAACAGTCCAAATCTAATAAAAGTGCACTGACAAGTAACACTTATGTGTCACTACTTCGTGCACTATTCACCACCCCGTTAATATACGACATATAAGTGGTGTTGAACGTTGAATAAAACCCAAATAAGTACTTCATTGCTTGCGCCCAAGAACACTAAGATTTAACTTTTAAAATGTTCTTAAAAGGTTCATTAGCAAGATCGACCTTGTAACGATCGCAGGTCGCAGTTAGATGCATACCGCTTAGTACTCAACGTTTCGAACGTTATAGGGTGTTGTATAACCTCACCAACGTTCTTGACCAAGGAGCTCAAAATTAATTTAGTTTCTGATGGCTGTTTAGGGATATTCCTAATTTCGATAGAAGAGGCGCGCGAATTCCGCTGTAATAAATCAATCTTGTTTTCGAGAGATTCAATTTTCAGCTCACAAACTTTATTTTTTTGTTCTAAATAGAACATTTTTTCCACTACCTCGTCATAACGTGCAGACAAAAACTCTATACGTTTTTGTATTCTGGTGTTTTGGTCTTTGATGTCAAGCACAGACTTTATAAATTTCTCAAACTTAGAGCTCTGTTGACTTTCAAAAGTCGCAAACATATCCTTCAATTGATCGGTGATAGTGTTAATTTCTAGGGACTTATCACTATCGTCAGGCAGTTCACGTTTCGTTCTACGGGTAACATTGTGCTCCGTGTAATCAGCCAGCTTGGGGTCTTGCGAAGAAACATGTAATTGCGGATCCGATCCGTAAGATGTAACCACACCAACCAGACCTGGGATACTGTTGTAGAATTTTGGCAATTTAATAAACACCTAAAGCCTTTGGACGAAATTGCTTAAAAGTATCTAACAGTGCCTGCAACTTCGGTAAGATAAAGATAATATTTACAATCATTATTCTAGTTTTGTCTTTGGCAACTCGTTATTGAGTTTGGCAACTCATTGAACAGGTAATCCCCGAAAGTAAATAAATTATTCCATTATTTATTTTATTTATTATTCCACCTTTTGTGCATCCCGTTTTTAGAAACAGTTTTCTATCATTAGAAAAGAAATTGGCTGCAAAAGATGCTGTAAAGGCAGAAATAAATAATATAGTCAGGGTAAGAGCGCAATCTCAAAGTACAGAAGAAGAATTATTAGAAAACGCAAGTACGGGTGAAAAGGAACGTCCGAGATTGTTTGGATTTCTTAAATATAACAACGCTACTCACACAGACACATCATCCGCTACGGCGTTAAATTTACTGAAGATGTATTCGGTGACCAATTTTTTTCATCTAAATCATAACTGGAATAATGTAGTGGACTTTTGGAAGTTTAATAAACATCTGAAGCCTTTAGGTGAAGTAGCTTCTAAGTATTTAACTGTGCCTGCTACTTCTGTCAGATCAGAAAGAGTATTTTCAGCAACAGGCCATATACTAAATGCCAGAAGAAGTATGTTAAGCAATGACGCTGTGGAAATGTTACGTTTCCTCAATCAAAACCAGCATTTAACAACTCCAATATTTTAATGTTTTCTAACAAAATAAATGTTGAAATAACTACTATTGATTTTAATTGGTATTGGTTGTTCAATTAATCTAATAAGATATAAATTAAATCTACACTTTTAATACATTCTCAGGAGATCACCGGTGGAATCATCAATCAAGAAAATGTAAAAAATACTTCTCCCCCCCAACTTGAGGGTATTTTTCTTTTATTTAAAAAAAAACTAAGATAAGAAGACTAAGAGAAGAAAAGAACAAATAACAATTTTAATCGAACAGTTAACGAACAGTTGAAAGAGCAAATAAAAATGTAAAAAAACGAGTTCTCCCCGCCAACTTAAGACAGCCTGCAACGGCATTGCGGTAATCATAGTCTCAGCCCATGACGGCACGAAGATTACCAGAACTAGAGTCTGGGCGATTTAAATAATCACAAGTATATTGAATATAATACCCCATTGTAAATTCTAAAAAATCCAATAATAAACTATTATAGTTCAAAGTAAATGCTATAGAACTCAGAGTAGAGAATTGATTTCTTTTATAATTCGTAAATAAGATATCACCTAGGAACATTTGAATAAATAATTTAATCTATTCTATGTAATAAATTGAAATAATTTGTAAAGAAAAAAGAAAAAATCACAAATATTACAATAATTAAGTCAGAGTATTTTTGGTATCTCTTAAATTGCTCTGTACAGGAAATATTCCTAGTGCGGAAGTTCTGTTTCTTTACAATAAATTTAAATGAACGCAGCAAAATTATTATATTGGTAGCATTGCGGGCGTTTTATTACAACAATGCCACTATGCCATTCGAACACACCACATTCGCCATCTTGAATTTAGTCAAACGTCACCTTTTCCTTTGGTGAGCAAGGCGTGTTCACGTGAGGTTGTGTGTTCCCTAGAATATAGGTCACACAATCCTCAGAATTTCGTGAAATATTCTTGTAAAATAAAAAAAAAAATCAAAAAATACACAAAAATCCAAAAAAATAGTAAAATAATTAAAAAATAACGGGAATCACTTGATTTTAAGTTAGTGTACGTAAGCGTGCAACGTGGTCTGAGGAATGCGATAGTCATTATAAAGAGAAAGTGAAGTTAGTCTTTGCCTCCGTTAAGTTTATGTCTTTTTAAAACTGCAGCCGTGACACATTTAAAATGAATCCTGGTCCACCTAATTATCCGATGGCATCTCTGTATGTCGGAGATTTACACTCCGATATTACTGAGGCCATGTTGTTTGAAAAATTTTCAACCGCTGGTCCGGTTCTTTCTATACGCGTCTGCCGCGATATGATAACTCGTAGATCCCTAGGCTATGCTTATGTAAATTTCCAGCAGCCCGCTGATGGTGAGTACTTTTTTGTGGTTAAGTTCTGAATTCAGTTTCAAGGGCGTTTCAATTCTTACGTTATGAGGTTCCTCTCTTCTAAAGGAATTCTTTTGTTTCACTGGTGCATATTTTGCTGTATGCATATACCTAGTAAATATAACTTAGGGTAAAACTCCCTGAAACTATAATTCTAAGCATGTTGCAAGATGTCATGTTCAACTTTCACTAGTTAGATTAAGTGAATAAATATGTGAAGTTTCTAGTATTTCTGTTGTATAGAAGTTGCCTTATTTTGATAATTATGACATATTTACTTAATAACTTTTAATTGCATTATATTACTATAGCAGGAAGTAAATAAATATAGTTAAAACTTTCAAGGCCATGAGGTAGGCCATTGAGATTAGTTCAGTGTTGTCCATGATTTAATGGAAACATATGTTTGTTTTAAATCCTAACTTTAGGTTAATTTAATTACGGTTATCACAAACATTAAAAGGTAATTAACATGTTGTAAATGAATATGATAACAGTTCTAGAAAGAAAAATATGATCTTTAAATATTTGGTGAAGAGGTTGTTATTGTGCCATTACATAATCAATTAAACATAAACATTGATATTAAAATGAACAGTATCCATATTGACAATATTTTTCTTTTTGTTTTAGCGGAACGGGCTTTGGACACTATGAATTTTGATATGATCAAAGGAAGACCTATTAGAATCATGTGGTCCCAGAGAGATCCTTCTCTACGCAAGTCTGGCGTGGGAAATGTTTTTATTAAAAATCTTGACAAGACTATTGACAACAAAGCTATGTATGACACTTTTTCTGCTTTTGGTAATATTTTAAGTTGCAAAGTAGCTCAAGATGAAACTGGAGCCTCTAAAGGTTATGGTTTTGTACATTTTGAAACTGAAGAAGCAGCTAATAAATCTATTGAAAAAGTTAATGGAATGCTTTTGAATGGAAAGAAAGTATATGTAGGTAGATTCATTCCCCGCAAGGAACGAGAAAAGGAACTTGGTGAGAAGGCAAAATTGTTCACCAATGTGTATGTGAAGAATTTTGGAGAAGATTTTAGTGATGAAATGCTAAAAGACATGTTTGAAAAATATGGCCGCATTACAAGCCATAAAGTAATGTATAAAGAAGATGGAGCCTCTAGAGGCTTTGGATTTGTAGCATTTGAAGATCCTGATGCAGCTGAAAGAGCTTGTATGGAATTAAATGGCAAAGAACTTGTTGAAGGAAAGCCTCTGTATGTAGGACGGGCTCAAAAGAAGGCAGAACGTCAAAAAGAGTTGAAGCGTAAATTTGAACAACTGAAATCTGAACGTTTGACCCGCTATCAAGGTGTTAATTTGTATGTCAAAAATTTGGATGATACTATTGATGATGAACGTCTTCGAAAGGAATTTGCACCATTTGGAACAATTACTTCAGCCAAGGTAAGATGCTATTAATTATATTTCCATATTTACATGATAATATTCTACCCCTATTGTTTTGAAATATCTCATAGGTTTATAAATCAGCAGTCATTGGAAAAAGTGCAGCTAATTTATCTACTCCTGCAGAACAGAGACAAAAATTGTCCCAGGTTTTGATATAGGTATCATTAAATTATGATTAAAAGAAATGATAATAATACAGTAAATTGATTAAACTCATTTCAAAACATGGAGAACAGTTAACATGTTTTTATTGTTTAAAAAAAAAATAAAAAGCAATCTTGTTATCATAGATTGAACTCAAGATATTTTCATTATTTTAAAATATAGGCGTAATGTAAATAAAAACTTTAATAAATGAACAAAGTAAAAATAAAATCAACTTTGTAGGGTTTTACAAGGTTTATACATTTTGTAGGAATATTGAAACGAAACGGAAATCAAACTCGATAAATAATTAAGACAGTCACTACTGTTAAGTACTCGGTAGAATAATTTTTACATATTAATATTTTATAAGTGTTTACTTTCATCACATGTTAGATTTTCGACAGAGGAATTTAAAAATTATCATGAGTTTTTCCATATTTTCCATGATCCAAATGATTTATTTTCGTACTTAAAATCTATTTATATAATAAGAAAGACTTTTCAAAATCAACTAAAATTAGGGCCAATATATGTGGAACAATTCAATTAGCAATAAAATAGGTTTTTGTAATACCTTTAATTTAATTTGAATTATCTTTTAAACAACTTCAGAAAAAGAATTCGTCAGAATCTTTTTTTTATGTAATATGTACCCTGATTACTCAAAGATGCCTGGACCTGGCCTGGAAAATTGTTTTTTTGTTTGAAAGGGTATTCTTCCCAGGCGGTCCCATGGTCATCAGGTCAAGATCTGATGATGGGATCCTGGAGAAATCAAGGAAATATTCTTCATCAATAATTATTTTTCAATTGAAGTGGTTATACTGAAGTTAGGTTGTATTTAAATTTGAAGAAAATATTTCATCTCAGGTTTAAAGAATGTTAAGGTGAAGAATGAAAGTTAAGGAATGAAGATTGATTACAGCTTATTACAATTTGTCATTATTTAAAAAAAATTAAAGATAATTATTATTAGTTATGGAGTCTAGAATCAAGTCACTATTTAAATTGTCTTTTTCCAACACAGATTTATATGCTCTGTCTATCAGACAGCATCAGAGCTCCTGAAAAATCTTACATTGTTTTAATTTGTTCATATTATGAAACGGCTTCTAGCCATGTAACCCACCCCACCTTGTTATAAATAGAATGTTGGGAAATTGTTTCTTGAATAGTTTTATTTTATTAGGAGCTTTTAAGAACATATTTTTACATTTGACATCAACATCCGAATACTCTGCACGTATTTGTTCTGCAACGCGATTAAGTGTAGTAGTTTATCAGGTAACATGTAGCATATCTGGCAAATAAATCTTTAAAATATGTCCTGCTTTTAACTTATATGTATTAAGCTCTAAGAACATAGGACTAAAACATCTCCTACTTTGGCTGCATAAGACTAGGCCTCTTACTACATACAGTTACTTGAATTTACCTTATATTTGCTCTTCCTATATGGATCAATAAAAATTAGTAAGAAATCTAAACTTGGAAACTTGAAATCTAAGCTGTATGACCTTCAGATCTAAATTTTTAGCTAGTTAAAAGTACTCTAAATTATTTAATTTTATTATAAAGATATAAACAATAATTGTATTCTTAAAGTACAACTGACCTGTGTACTCTCCTTGGTGATGGAATTTGGAGTTGGTTGCATAAAAATTTCTGTAGATACAAAAATCGCAGAAAATAAAGAAGCATTAGTCTGTTTATTAAGGGCAAAGATATTGTCAACAAATAAAAACTGGACAAGTGCTAGTCTGACTCAAGCACTGAGGGTTCCATAAGCAAACAAACTTCTATGTAGATAGTATCTCCATCTCGGGAATAAGGATTTGGTATCTATTTAAATTTGTTGTGTCCACAGGTTTTTGAGAAAAAAGATCTTGACAGACAGACAGACGACAAAGTGATCCTATAAGGCTTCCGTTTTCTTTTTAAGGAACGAAATCCAAAAAAAATACATTTCAATTCAATAAATGTGTTTAGTCAAACATTGTAGAACCACCAGGAACCTGTGTTGGTTCTTAGTTTTATTTGACCTTCCTCAATGATTACTAATTCTGTACACTTTTCCATATGGGCAATAAAATTAATTTTATTTACATGACTATGAGGTTGGATTACATAGCATATGATGTATTACATAATATTACTACCACATAGTTAGATACCGAAATATATATATAATCAGAGTGACATACTAGTGAAGCAATTTAATCTCAAATGTAATTATTTGTTACAGGTTATGTTAGAAGATGGACGTAGCAAGGGTTTTGGATTTGTTTGCTTTTCATCTCCTGAAGAGGCTACAAAAGCTGTTACTGAAATGAATGGACGTATCGTTGGAACTAAACCACTGTATGTTGCCTTAGCTCAGCGTAAAGAAGACCGCAAAGCCCATTTGACATCTCAATATATGCAAAGAATGGCTAGTATGCGCATGCAACAAATGGGTCAAATATTCCAACCAGGTGGTGCTGGAGGGTACTTTGTGCCAACTATTCCCCCTACTCAGAGATTCTATGGCCCAGCACAAATGACACAAATAAGACCTTCTCCTCGTTGGACTGCACAGCCGCCAGTGAGACCTAGTAATCAAACTGCTGCATCAGGTTATCCTAATATGCAGGCACCTTTCCGCCCTGCTCCTAGAGCACCTACTCAAGCAGCTCTTCGTACATCTCTTGGAGCTCGACCTATTACAGGTCAACAAGGTGTAGCTACTGCAGCCTCTATTCGTGCTCCACTAGTAACTCAGAGTGGACGCCCAGCAGGATACAAGTATACTGCAAACATGCGCAACCCTCCAGCTCCACAACCGGCAGTGCATATTCAAGGCCAAGAACCATTAACGGCTACTATGTTAGCTGCTGCACCCCTTCAAGAGCAGAAGCAAATGCTAGGTGAACGTTTGTTCCCACTGATTCAACGCATGCACCCAGATTTAGCTGGCAAAATAACTGGAATGCTGCTTGAAATTGATAATTCAGAACTTCTTCATATGTTAGAACATGGAGAGTCTCTCAAAGCTAAAGTGGATGAAGCTGTAGCAGTATTGCAAGCCCACCAGGCTAAGCAGCAAGCTACTAAGAAAGAATAAATGATGTATGTCATAGCCAGATTAAAATGAAGAATATGACCAGCTTTTTAAGTTACAGGAACTAATAAAGTTCTTGTTGATTATAATGCTTTGAACACCTTATATTGTTAATCCCGCTCATAAAAAAAAATACTTAATAAAAATTGAAAAAAAAAAAGGTGGATTGCACTCTTTCCAAATAATTATATACTACAATATTACCATAAGGAGTGCATTTCTGCAAACAAAAATAAGAAACTGTCAACATTTCTATATTTGAAAGAGTACTCTGGAGCTCTGACTTTTTACATTACCTGAGAAGTTTGGTTTAAGTTTTATCATTAGCTTTTTATTTCTGTCTTATATATCTCGGAAAAGGGAGTTGGCTTTTGTTCTTTCAATTTCTTTCTTTTATCTATATCAGTTTTACACATTAAGATACCTTGTATTGTAAACTTGGTCTTTAATGTAACTGATTCAATATTCCTTTATGATTTGTTACATATATTCTGTGGAATATTCACATAACTGAGTTTTTTATTTCACTATCCCACTGCTACTTTAGATCGGCCGGTTAACTCGGACCCCGCCTGCGACGTTACAGGGGCGCAGGGAATTACAACAAAGATGATCGTGTTGGGAGTCGGCGGCAGGCGCAATACGATGGTTTCTGTCAAAACAATCAGTTTTCTTCTCTTTATTAAATTTAAAAACGTTTAATGGCTTGTAATTACTACGCGAAGGGGGAATGTACGTGCGAAGCCAATGGGTCATTTGCCGCGCGATCTAATTTTCATGAACTTTTGTTTAGAGCGCGGTAAGCGATCTATCTCAACCCCGCTTATGTTAGGGGTTAAGCAGCCATTCAATACCGATAGAATAGGGTGATTAGGGATCAAGAGGTGAAAACCAGGAAAAGATTTCGACGCTCACTGTTATTAACTCCTAGTTCGATTCAAAACTCTTATTTTTTGTATAGTAGTAGAATATTGAAATAATTTATAACAAAACTAAATACCTAGGTTTGTTATTGGTAGCAAAATAGAAAAAAAAATACATTTGAAGTTAACCTCTCCTAGGGCCATATGTTTCAGTGCTCGTAACTGCTCTCGAAATTTTATTTGACAATAACATGACGTCATCTTGAGTCTTGCAATCGTTGTTTAGTGATAGAGCTATCATATCAACAAAGGTACCTAAGTCTGTGTAAGTAACCCCAGCTGGAAAGTGGCTCCTAGAGTGATATGAGTGGAACGTATAATTAGTGCGTAATCTGCTGTAAATGTGCGCCGCATTAAAAAATCTGTGCTTGTCGTTTTAGAAAAAAAACGATTCCTGCTGGGGTAACGTTCTTCCAGCAGGAAAATTTTGTGGATGGGCAGAGAGCTTATACTTGTGCAAACATATGGGCCGAAAATATAGGTTGTGCGTCTTCAGGTTTTCGAGAAATTGAATTTCCTGCTGGGGTAACGTTTTGCAGAATCGTGTTATCTGAAAAACCATTGTATGTGCGCCTGTAGAATAAACAAACACGACGAGTAGCTCTTAATTTGTGACAGAATAATATTTAAGAAAATATTTATAATTTTCAAGTAATTGCGCTTTTTTGAAAACCGAAAAAAATATCGCATCGTCTAAATGAATAATTCTTTAAAAAAAAACCGACTTCAACAAAAAAAAACTATTCTATAAAAGACATATATGGTTTTCTCATGAGTGCCATTGTCAGAACTGGACCAAATTGAAATGGGACCACACGGGAAGCACCAGCTTTCAAATAAACAAGGAATCATCAAAATCGGTTCACCCATTAGAAAGTTCTGAGGTAACAAACATTAAAAAAAAAACAGTCGAATGAGAACCTCCTCCTTTTTTGAAGTCGGTTAAAAAACATATAAGCTCGCTGAAAACTGTGTATTCAGTCCTTGACGCCTCTATAATCACCATAATAAGGTTCAAAAGTGTACATACATGCGTTATTGAATTTTACTAAAAGCACAATACAGAATAGTACCAGTACAGAAGGGCCTCTTCTCAATACCATTTAAATAGCGACTCCTGCTTCGACACAATAATGTGCAATTCAGATCCTACACCGCTAGAGACTGCCGATGGATAAATACTTGAGTTTTTATCCGAAATGGATAAATACTCGTATTTACTCATTTTTATCCGATATTTATACGCAAATTCGTGGATAAATATCATTTCGAAAATTGAAATTGAGACAATGACATAAATATAATTTTTCTCTTCTATATTATAAAAATATATACTCGTACCTATATATAAAACAAAAGGGTACTCACTCACTTCCTCACTCATCTACAGACTAATCACAAAATTTTGAAAACCACTTGATCCATAAAGATGAAATTTTAATTTAGTTTGTGAATATGCCACTTTTTTTTATACTACGTTGGTAGCAAACGGCCCACCTGTTGGTAAGCAGTTACCGTAGCCTATGGATGCTTGTAATTCCCGAGGACTCACATCTGCGTTGCCAACCCTTTAAAAAAGGAGTGTATACTCCTTTCTTGAAAGACCCCATACAATTGTCCCTCGGGAAAACCTCGGCAGGGAGCTCGTTCCAAAGCCGGAGCATTCTCGGGAGGAAATTCCTCTGGAACCGTACCGTGCGCGGCCGTTTAGGTTCCAAAGAGGATTCATTCCGGCTGGGAGCGGTACGGATGTAGAATGTGGTGTTGGCAGCCGTGGGCCTTATGTCAAACAGTTTCTCGGAGCACAACCCATTACACAAGCGGTAGAATACGCACAAGGGGTCAAAGTCTCTCCTTAGGCTTAAGGGTTCAATACCGCTTGTGAGTTTGGGATCGGGATATCTCACAGCATATCTTTGGACTGAGTCAAAGGCCCAAGCTCGCATCCAGGTGCTCCCGCCCATAAGTGACAGCAGTACTCCATATGGGATAAACTTGTATAATAAAAGTCTTTGCCCCGGGGTGAAGTACTGCTTCGCTCTATTAAGCGCTCCAAGCTTTTTAGATGCTTGGTTGGCTTTGCCTTCCAAGCCGAAACTGAACGTTGCTGGAAATATCGATCCCTAGAATCGTAATACTCTCGAAGATTGTAAGGGTCAGTTTTGGAACTTTGGGGTCACAATGAATGGGATTTTTTAGCGGTGACCGCTAAGACTTATGTTTTGGTAGGGTTGAACCGGACCAGATTTTTCTGACCCCACCAAGAGACCCTGACTAGACTGCTCTCGATTTTGACACAAGTTGTTCGCGACTCTAACACAGTTGAACGAGGAATAGTCCGGTCAAAATAGACATTTCAAATAACAAAAACTCCGACAGAGCAAAATTTTGGTAGAGACCTTGGGTACACCAGTAGAAATAAAGTGCCAAAAGTCTCCATCGATCCGATGTGTGCTAAAGAAGTTATTGAAAGTTAAAGGTAAAATTTTAGTTTTTTTAGATTATTCTCAAAAACGGTAAGTTTTATCAAAAAAATTGTTCAGACAAAAATTGTAGATCATAAAATTATCTACAAAAATGATTCTTATACTTTCACATTCTACATGATATACACACATTTCCACACCACATGTGAAGTTGTGTACTTGGTGCGTTTTGCGCGCACGATCTGTTATGATTAGTGATGGGATTTCAACCGGATAAATACTCAAAATGGATAAATACTCTATATTTATACTCGAGTATTTATCCAAAATTGCGGATAAATATTTTGTTTGCGATAGTAATGAATCTTTCCGTTTTTAATAAGAAATTAGAAGAATCTTTGGCTAAACATTTGATTATGATTTTGATTTCTAATAAGTTTGCGAGATGTTAAGATAAATAAACAATGTAATAATGTAGGTGTATAATCTATTAGTGTTACAGAAAGGTGTGGTAAAATTTTAAGTGCGTTATGTGGAGCCAACAAATAGTTGATGTACGTTGAAAAAAAAAATGAAAAGAACTTTTTTTCTTCGGAAAATGCTTTTCGTCCAATTTGAAGAGTATAAATCAGATATTAACAGAAATCAGAACTACAGTTTAAATCAATCGCCTATATCAATATTAATTTCAATAATCATCATGCAGTAAATTCAATATTTTCCCATAAAACTCAGTCATAACAGATAGTGCGCGCAAAACGTGCCAAGTGCACAGGTGGTGTGTAAATGTGTACATATCATGTAGAATGTAACTCCTTCAAATTTTAGAATCGTGATATCTTAGGAATGGTGATCTTAAGGAAAAAAGTATAAGGATCATTATTGTAGATAGTTTTATGATCTATAATTTTTGTCGGAACTATATTTTTGATAAAACTTACCGTTTTCAAGAAACATCTAAGAAACCGAAAATTTTAACTTTTGACCTTGAATAACTTTATATCACACATCATAATTTTTATCGATGGGGACCGAAGTAGAATATTGGCACGGCCCTTGTAATAAGTATCCCCAGTGCTGTCATCTGCATAGCAATGGATGTCATCAATAGACAACATATCATTGATATACTGCAAAAAGCGTTTGTTCGACGTCAGCGTTAATGTCCAAGCTTTCAGAACAGCTGCCGTCTACTACAGCTGTTATGCATCTGCCGGACGAAAAGCTAACAATCCATCTGCACAAGCCCTCGGGCAATCCGTAGGATGGCAGCGTTGATAGAGACCGGTGTGTGAGAAATACTAGAAGATCACCAGTCGAGCAATCGTTGCAAAAACCGTACTGACGGTTGCTGATTAAATCGTGTTCTTCTACCACCTTGGAGAGAAGGGGCGTGATAGCTATAGGCCTGAAATTTGGTGGGTCTGATCTATCGCCTTTTTTAGCACTGTGTGCACAAGGGCCCTCTTCCTCGTAAACTCGACTTATGAACATTTAGAGACAGAAACTCCGCCGGACATCCATTTGGGTCAAATATGGTATGTGCACCAACAACATAACAACATTAGGAAAAGCATTTTCCTAAGAAAAAAAGTTCTTTTTTTTTCAAATTCCATTTTTGAAGTGAAAACTTCTTTAGCAGCGCTGGGCACTTTTTAAGATGGGTAAAAAATGTTAAACTCGCGTCAGATTTCAGGGTCACGTGGACCCTGATCGAAAATGTATGGAAAATGTGTCCTATATTTAAAAAATATTTATTATGACGAGATAGAAAATTCGTGAGACGGAGGCGAGTTCCTTATATTTACATGTACAGCGTCAGAGAGACATGGAGAGGGAGGGAGAGAGGGTCAGGGGCAAGGACAGGGACAGGGAAAGGGAGGGAGAGAGAGATGTCACCAACTTGTTAATGTGATGTTTTAATTTCGTCGTTTCTTTTAAAGGTTTCACTTCTGTCGGCAGTCCCATGACTGCCAGTTTTTTTTTTCAAGGTACATCAACTATTTGTCGGCTGCACATAACGAGCTTAAAATTTGACCACACCTTTCTGTAACACTATAATAGATTATACACCTTCATTATTACATTATTTATTTATCTTAACATCTCGCAAACTTATTAGAAATCAAAATCATAGTCAAATGTTTACCCATAGACCGTTCTAATTTGTTATTAAAAACGGAAAGATTTATTATTGTCGCAAAATAATATATTTATCCGCAATTTTGGATAAATACTCGAGTATAAATGGAAAAATATGGAGTATTTATCCATTTTGAGTATTTATCCGGTTGAAAATCCACTACACACCGCTAATTACCAACATGTTGTATTAATCTAAACCTTGCCTCTCTTTCTATCGCATAACTCTTATCTGTTCGATAACGTTAGGGTTGTCTTCTGTAAGAAGAATTAATCTAAATATTTAATAACCAGTTATGTGCCAATTACTTTACTTTTGTGAACAAATGAAGTTTTAAATAAACCTAGGCTAGGTATTTACTTAGTAGTACCTACGTAAACGAAACTTATATTAAAGAAAACTATTTTATTTCACAATCTCTGCATAGATACTTATATAAAGGTAGGCATTTAGCATACGTTAGTGTGTACTTTGGAATAAAACTATCTCTTTTAGGTATTTAGCTACGTAATTATATGCGAATCAAATCGCGGAAACCTTATTATTTTTCAAAATAAAAGTATCCTAACACCAGCTATCTGCCAGTGAAAAACCCGTGGATATCGGTCTACCCGTTCCGGAGATTAGCCAGAACAAACAGACAGACAAAAATGTGAAAAATATTTTTTGGTATAAGTACCGTGTAAACATTCAGATGCATTTAGTAAAAACTGTCATTATGACATTACAAACGGACACTTCAAATACAGGAGATGTATTTCAGTTGTTGTGGTCCTATTAAATAAATATACTTATCAAAGCTAAACTTGACCTTGTAAACAGTACTTGTAAATATCTAACTAAACTGATTATAATTAATAATATATTCTAACTACGTAAATACGGGAAACAATTTAGGACAACAAAAGTCAGCATTGAGTTTCGGATCCTTGTTATTATTATAACAGCCAAATACCATGCAATATGCGTTTGCGTTCATTTTAGTTAAGAAATTTTTAGTATTATGCATTGTGTCCCTAGCAGACCCGTAAACACTGGATACACCGTATATACTCGGTGTAAATTTGGTGTATACTTAGGAGAATACGATAGGTATATTTGGCGTTTATCACTCGCTGTGGCATTATGCGTGGTGTAATTGCGTATAACTATGTGTGAATATACTCCGGTGACAGTATAGATCTTAGTGTAGATCAAATGTATATGAATTAATACTCTCCAAGTTTACACTTAATATACACCACGAGTATACTAAGCACACACGTAGTTTTCACTACCTACCTACTGTTGCGAATCACATCACTACTCCGCGGGGACAGAAGAGACGAGAGGGGAGTGCACACGGCCTCAGGCCAGGGTTGCCAACCGTACGAGGTTCCTCGTACAAATACGAGATTTGTGGTCTGCTGGACGAGGTACGAGGACACGATCAGGCTCGTACAATAATGTACGAGATTTTGATATGGGAAATTTTATAGCATTATTTTTTATTGCGGACAACATTTTATAGCGTTAATAGGTTTTTACACTTTGGCTACATTGGGTTTGCTAAATGCAAAGTAGACATATTGGGTATGTTCATGGATTTTTTATTTTAATATTAGCGCAGGCATATAATATACTTCTAATTTGCGTGGAAATGATACATGCGCGACAAATTGTTACTCAGCAATTCAAAAACTTTTAAATGTAATGAGGAAATTTGACAAATTGTATTAGTCTGATGTACCAGCCACCGTACATTCCCATTTAACCTCAATCAATAGTTAAATATGATGAGCGTGAATTTAGCAGATATGTTAACATTAAAAAATTAGGAAATCGTTAAAAAAATAGAAAAAATATATAAAATGCACATACATTTCTTTTTTATTTATAAAATCGGCATTTGCTAAATTTCACTCAGTCCATTTAATAGGTATGTCTTATTTTTGGTTTTATACCATTTTAAATGCTTGATGAATGTACGAGGTTTTAAAGCCAAAGTACGAGATTTTTAGTTGTTTATGTACGAGAAAAAAAGTTCTAAAGTTGGTAACCCTGCCTCAGGCGCACTCACTGGCCGCTAGCCGACGCCGCCGAACGCACGCACATTCACCAAAATACCTCAAGACGAACTAGACGCGAACGTTTAACGTTTCTAAGTACTTAATTAATGTAATACGCAAATTTACCATTATATCAAGCCAGTAACTGTCATACTGCATTTTTATTACAACCTCAACACATGAAGTAGACCCGTCTTCAACATTGGCGATCCCGAAGAAAAAGCAGTCCCCAGGCGTTCTTCGTTCTTTTGGCTTTTCAGCGGTATATTTAGCTGGTATACGTATACGCTGGTATGTTCACGTCCTATTGGTCACTCATAAAAATTTTCAACTTTTGGACTTTAAAAAATTCCAGCTCACGCGACTTTAAAAAATTCTCGGTGTAAACTCGGTGTATATTCAGGGTGAATTCGACACATATACACTATCTATACTTGGTGGGTACTGAGTGTGTACGGATCCGTTAGGGTAAGTCACTCGTGTGTCATTTTTGTCACCCCATCTCCTTATTTATTTATTAATCCTAGTATTTTACTTGGTGGAAAAAGCGAAATACCTACCTATTTTAAAAAGAAACAAATTACGTACTAGTAGGTACAAAAAATTATTTTAAAGTCTTACCTTTCGGAGTTTCCAGGTAATTTAAAAAATGTTATCTCTGGGTGCGTTTTTGAAGAATTCAAGCAACCAAAAACAGCACAAAATAGTCTATTATTTCTATTTGCTATATTAAGTACTTAAGTATTTATATTTATTTCAATGAAATGCACAAATCGCATGCTTACTGCCTAAAAAAAAGGATCACTGCGTTCGTTCGTCACTGCGGAGCAGTCGCAACTGTTTGTGTACCGAGTGTATACCGAACGCAACCGTTTGTGTGAAGATACCATACTGTATATACTGTACAAACGGACTACCCGCGCCCGCTTGCAAACTCTGTGGACAGATTAAGAACTCTATGGCGCGTTATGTCTGACTGGCGGCCCCTTGCTCCTATTTGAATTTAAGAATATAAAAGGATAGAACAGCAAGAAGATAATCGTCTATGAAGCGTCTGAAGACCGGACACGGAACCGCAAGATATATTAATTATTTTAATTCGATTGTTGTTGTAATTTATAAATATTATAATTTAAAGTTAAAGTAAAGCCACTGTTCTATCTGCGTAATCTTTTACTTACTCTTCCCTAGAAATAGATCCAATAATCCCGCTACCAGCTCGCTCCTGAGCATACGACAATACATTATACTGGGCTCGAGGTCGCGTTTTATATACCTACCAATTGAGCATACCGTGGACGGTATAAGTGTCAGTAGGTGGTGTGGGTCGTTACATGAATTTCACGAAAAGTAACGTGTCTAGTTACTTTAAAGGCGTCACTAGTTACGAGGACGCGTGATTTTCGTAACTAGTCTCATGTCAGTGTGCGGCTACTTTCTTAGTACGGCTATGTTACGCACGGATCTCTATAATTATATTACTGTACTCTGTGCACGGAACGTTGTCATATCGTAACTAAACATACTTAAATATTTCTAAATATATACATACTATAGATAAATTAAACCCAGACACAGAACAAATGATCATGCTCATCACACAATTATTTGTCCTGGGTGGGAATCGAACCCAATATTAAAAGTGAAGAATATTTTAATTACTTTTAAAAATTAAACTTAGGGGAAATAATTTTATTTATCATTAGATATATATAATATTCAATACCCATTAATGTCATTATCAAGTAAATAATCTATTTCATTATTTGTGTATTTTGTTACACACATAGACAACGGTCGTGCGGTGGGCAAGGCGTTGTCAACTTTCGAAATGCGTAAATAATGTATATTTCTGATCGCAGCTAACGCCAGCTATTATTATTTAAATTTTGTAAGCTATTAGAACGTAGGTATCTATGTTTTATCTGTTACGAAGTAACTGTTACCTTATCTGTGCTTTGAGTAAAATTCAATAACGCAGGTATGTACACTTTTGAAACTAAGTATGGTGATTGGCGTCAAGGACTAAATACACAGTTTTCAGCGAGCTTCTATGTTTTTTCATTTAGGCGATGCGATATTTTTTTCGGTTTTCAAAAAAGCGCAATTACTTGAAAATTATAAGTATTTTCTTAAATATTATTCTGTCACAAATTAAGAGCTACTCGTGTTTGTTTATTCTACAGGCGCACATACAATAGTTTTTCAGATAACACGATTCTGCAAAACGTTACCCCAGCAGGAAATCCAATTTCTCGAAAACCTGAAGACGCACAAATTATATTTTCGGTCCATATTTTTGGACAAATATAAGCTCTCTGCCCATCCACAAAATTTCTCTCTGCGATAATTAGTTTAGAATTTTCCTGCTGAAAGAAAAAAAAACGAAAAAACGTTTTTTCGTTTTTTTGTAAAACGACAACAGGCACAAATTTTTTATGCCTCCCACATTTACAGCAGATTACGCACTAATTATACGTTCCACTCATATCACTCTAGGAGCCACTTTCCAGCTGGGGTAACGTACACCCCGAGTCTCAAGAATTCTTGATTAAAATCTGTTGTTTTTGGGGTGAATGGGGGCGTCTTGGGTATGAATAACGAAAGAGGGGTGAATTGGGATGAGCACACGTAGAATAGGAACGATTTACGTATGAATAGGTATATTTTTCTGGAGCTGTCACTAAGTATTAAAACATTTTGTAAGTGTATCTACACTAATATCATTATAAATCTTAGATTTTCATCCACAGATTTTTAATATTTAGACCCCTTATTAATACCTACCTATTTGCTTTAAATATTAAATTTTATGTATTAAAAATAACGCTCTATGCTTTATTCACCGGTACATTTTTTTTCATCTAACCTTAAAAAACAAATAGTTTAGTGAAAAATAATTATTATAACTAAGGAGTGCCAACCCTAGCGAATTTCCCTATTGACACTTGTCGTTCCTAATAACCCCAATTCTTGGGTGAATAGGGATAACTTTTTATTTTAAGTTTTTTCCTAAACCGAATTTTATATGTATTTTATAATAGTAATAGTTTTATAACAAAGATGCCAACAAGACTCAATCATTACGGTAATAATATAGCAATATTTCTTTATAAGAGTATCTTAAAATTATTCATGAACTTCGGATCTGTCCCTATTCTCCCCATTTCACCCCACATCTTAGATTATATATAGGACCTATGTATAATCTAAGCCCCACATATTATATATTTTCTTATTAGGTTACCTACTTATTAGAAAAGCTGTAACAAAATATACCTATAATAAAGAACTGTCACTGCAAAATCATTTAAAAAATAGTGACACTGACAATACACCATAGCGTTAGTTAGGTAGGTACCTACAGTTATATTCACCTAGCGTCAGGCACGAAGGTGAATACTAGAGATGCGCCGAATATTCGTTTAGTATTCGGTATTCGGCGTATTCGGCATCCTTTCCACTATTTGTATTCGGCCGAATTATTCGGTTTTATTGCCGAATATATTCGGTTCAAGCTTTTCTATTTTCTTGGCATCATGTAGCCAAGGTGTAGGACTAAAAGACAAGACTTCTTATGTAAGATTTATGTTATATTATAAGTCAAAGAAAATATATTTATTTCTTAACCTATAGTGATTATAGTCAACATTTATTTTAAACCTTAAATCTACAATTAATTTAAACCTCAAAACAACATTTATTTTTAAACTTTAAATCAACATTTGTACGCGGCAAAACAATGCAATGGTAAACCGAATAATTCGGCCGAATATCCAGTTCGGTAAAGGTTAAACCGAATAATATTCGGTGTTCGGTTATTCGGTGAAACCACTATTCGGCGCATCTCTAGTGAATACGGTACTTTAAGTACCTACCGTACTCACCTTCGTGCCTGACGTACGTCCCGCGAAGGACGCGGTGCCCGACGTAGCATACACACGCTAGCGATGGGCGATTGCGAGATGTTTACGTCGATTGTTTCGATTGTCAAAACATCTCGATGATTCTCGATTGTTTACAATCGTCATCGATGGTTTCGAGTCAATATCGCGATGCGATACGCTCGATGCCTCGATGGTTTTCAGTCGTCGCCGCGTCGTCGATGGTTTCGAGTCAATATCGCGATGCGATATGCTCGATGCCTCGATGGTTTTCAATCGTCGCGTCGCCGCGACGTCGATGGTTTCGAGTCAATATCGCGATGCGATATGCTCGATGCCGATGCCGATGGTCGCTAAGTAGCTATCGACGCGCGATGCAAGATTTGAAATAATCAACAATTTACAGTCGAGTTGAGTCGTGAATTGAATACTAGTCGAACCCATTTTTTATATTCTAATAATACAAACAAAAATGAATCAGTCTTATGTTGTTAATGAATGCTTAATAATTGTAATACAGATACGTAAAAATGTGTTAATACTTAAAAACATTGTGCGCATTATTAGTATTGATCGAATTATAAATAATAGTTTTAATACTTTATTGCATAAATATTTTTGAATAAAATAACTATAACAAAATTAATAATAAGAACTTTGTTTGGATTAGGTACTTAAAATCTAATTTGTTTTATATTAACATCAAATTATACGTCTGTAAGAAAATATAACATAAAGTTAAAAAATAAAACTTGTCACAACAAACAAATAGTGATCTTATTTTAAAAATCCGCTCTAGTTTTAGATAATTATGTTAATTATATTTTAAAAGAATTTACTTTTTTATTTATTTATTCAAATTTTGCGTAAGTTTTTACATGAAATAAATTTGCCAAACTGCATAGCAAGTTTGTTCGCAATTGTTCTCGTTTAACAATTAAAATGAATTTTGTTATTTTACTGAATGATGTGCTAACATCAGAGATTCTTTAAAAACCACAAAATTTTTATTATATACTTATTTAATAATATACCATACTTATTCATTGATGGAAGCATACATATATATTTAACCGTGGTTTGTAAACCACTGAAAAACACACTACTATATGGCTCTACCTTAAATTTAACAAGATAGTACAAGATATTATGCCATTTATGTTTTAAATTACTTTCTAAATGAAATGAATAAAACGAGTTTACGTTTAAATTAGCACGCTGTTAGTAAGGTTATTATTTCTTAAACATATATCTCTAATGTTTTAATAATAGTTTTAGAAAAATCAACTAGGTGGCTCTGCATCAAATTTAAACCACATTCTGCCTGTTCTATTTTGATTTATTAATATTACTAGCTTTTAACAGTAATTTTTATATCTCTGTCCTTCACTGTGCCCCTGGTAACGTGTATGCAAATTTTCATGACGAGCTGATGACCAGTACGGCGTGCTGTTGTACTGATCATCCGATCGTCATGAAATTTAAAATACGATCAAACATTATATTGAATTTATAAATAAAAAAAAAAAACAAAACAATTAAATACATTCGCGTATTATATATTATACAACGTTGAGTAATAATTTTAAAACAATCGGTAAAGAACTTTAAGAGATTTATGAAATTGAACGAATGGACATAAAACATTTATATAATTAGATAGATAGATGAGGGTTTAATTTTAAATACAAATAAATAAATAAATATTCAATTTCATCAGGTAGTACCGATTCGACTCGACTCGAAACAATCGAAAAAAATCTCGATTGTTCAAGGGCAATCCGTGACAATCAATGACTCGATTGTAAAATTTAAACGACTGCGATTGTTTCGATTGCTCAAACATCTCGCAATCGCCCATCGCTAACACACGCATCGTGCCGACGTACGTCCGCTCAAAGCCACGGTGCTGCTGCCAATTGCCAATGCCATTTTCCTAAATTACCCCAAAATAATCGTCAAATTCCCCAGACGGCACGCACCTCAATAACAAAACAGATGGCGGCTTACCACTGTACCCATTTTTTTTGTTTTAAATATATCAACATTGCATTTGTTCAATTCAAAAATTTTTAAGTTTACAAATGTCTGTTAAATTTACACACATTTAATATGTCTTATTTTTCGTTTTATAACATTTTAAATGCTTGATGAATGTCATGTACGAGACAAAGTACGAGATTTTTAGTTGTTTATGTGCGAGAAAAAAAGTTCTAAGGTTGGCAACCCTGCCATTCATAGATAATAAAGATTCTCTGTGAATGAAGTAGGTAATGAATTCTTGAAATTATATGTAGGCAAATTAACTTACTATTCAATAGATAATTTGTGTAGAAAATGGAAGACACCAAAGCAACTCAGTCTAGTGACTTTAACAAAGACAATGAAGAAAAACATCAGAAGAAGAAAAGTAAAAACAAGAAAAAGCGTAGCGGTGGAGATGGCGACCACGGCGTTCCGACCTTGCCTGATGGTTTAGTCACCGGTTCCAATTCAAGTGATGTTCATCAAAATATATCTTTAAAGGACTTGAAAATGGCTATGGAAGTGCTAAATCTGCAGCAAAAACCTGCTAAAACGACTGAAGAGGCTCTACACAAATCATATCAATTTTGGTCAACTCAACCTGTACCAAAAATGGATGAGAAAATTATTTCTAACGAACCCATAGAGCCTCCGAAAACTCCTGAAGAAATAAGATCAGAGCCTTACACTTTGCCTGATGGATTTCAGTGGGACACCTTAAACTTGAATGAGCCATTGGTGCTAAAAGAACTTTATACTCTGCTCAATGAAAACTATGTTGAAGATGACGATTGCATGTTTCGTTTCGATTATCAAACTGATTTTTTGAAGTGGGCACTACAACCTCCTGGTTGGAAGATGGAATGGCATTGTGGTGTTCGTGTCATTAAGTCTGGTAGATTGGTTGGGTTCATATCTGCTATTCCAGCTCAACTGAGAATATATGAGCATCTACAAACAGTTGTCGAAATCAACTTTTTGTGTGTGCATAAAAAACTACGTGCTAAAAGAGTAGCTCCAGTTTTAATTCGAGAAATAACTCGTAGAGTTAATCTTACTGGGATATTTCAAGGTGTCTATACAGCTGGAATTGTTTTACCTAAGCCTATAGCCAGCTGCCGTTATTGGCATAGATCGCTTAATCCAAAGAAGTTAATTGATATTAAGTTCAGTCACTTATCTAGAAATATGACTATGCAAAGAACACTGAAATTGTTCAAACTTCCAGATCATCCAAAAACCCCAGGATTTCGTAAGATGGAAGTCCAAGACATTGAAAAGGTGGTTAAACTTTTAAATGATTATTTAAAAAAATTTGATTTGGCTCCTATATTTTCAGAGGAAGACTTCAAGCATTGGTTTTTACCACAGGCTGGTATAATCGATAGCTTTATTGTAGAAGCTGCTGATGGCAGTATTACAGACTTTGTAAGTTATTATACATTACCTTCTACAGTTGTTTATCACCCTGTACATAAAACACTCAAAGCTGCATATTCATTTTACAATGTATCTACTAAGACACCATGGATAGACTTAATGCTAGATGCATTAATTACTGCCAAAAACTCTGGATTTGATGTATTTAATGCTTTAGATCTTATGGATAATAAGGAGTTCTTGGAACCCCTTAAATTTGGGATTGGTGATGGAAATTTGCAATATTATTTATACAATTGGAGATGTCCAAGTATGACACCTAATAAAATTGGTTTAGTTCTGCAATAAGAATATTTACACTATGTATTCACAGATTACAAATACTGCATTATTCTAATTTTATGTCAATGTGTAAAGTGTTTTTATTGGTTGGAAATATAACTTTAGTTCATGAACTGTTTGTTGTTTATTATTTCTATCTTTATGTATATCATTTAAATTGAAATACACTGACTATAGCTACACTAGCTATTAATACTAGCTGATGCCCACAACTTCGTTATTGTGTAAAACCAATTAAAACTTACAAAAATACAGAGTTAAATTAAATGTTTAGACTTTTTCAGAATATGCAATATTTATTATAGTGATTCTTAATAAACAATATTGGGTGAATGTTTCCCATTTGCTAGGCCAATGATGTTAGACCCGCGAACATGCTACATATAGCTATCCATGAGTAAAGCAGCCCTTTGATATATTTTATTTTTACTTGATAGGTACAGTTACAGACAACAGGTCATAACTCACACACAAGTAACAACATACTATTTCAAATCTGTAGGCCAAGTAAAACTAAACACATAATTCACAATTGCGGTAATAGCCCTTCAGTTAGGTGCAAAAAAAAATTAAAAAGGATGATGAGATACAGTAAATTAACTAATTAGTTATATGTACAATTTGTTTCTATAATTTTACATTTAAAGCCCTCGTCATACAGAGGCGGGAGCCGCGAGAAATTACCGCGATCCGGGACGGGATTTTTTTGTAATATCAACGGGCGCGTTCCGACGCGGTGCGATGTGACAGGTTGCATACAAATTCGAATATTACAAAAAATCCCGTCCCGGATCGCGGTCGCTTTCCCGCGCTCCCGCACCTGTGTGACGAGGGCTTAAGTCTTGATAGGTTTATACATTTCAGCTTTATACAAAGAGCACATGAATTCATTAATACTATGGGAACGTAACCATACTATGTGACCCATTTTTTACAATTTTTTATACCCCCCCCCCCCCTCGGTGAATACCCGTAGTATATGCCAAGCCCCCCTCCCCCTCTAGTTTTCACGTAGTAATTTATACAATTTTGCCGACAGAAAGTTAAAAAACGCTAAACTATATTTGAAGATAGGTCGAAAAAGTACGAAATATCCCTAGAGAATATTGAATAAGTGACAACCTAGTCCCCCCCCCCTTCGCCCCTATGACCAAGCGTGGTATCTTGAAGACCCCCCTTCCTCCTCCAGAACGGGTCACGTAGTATGGGTACGTTCCCTATCATTAAAATATCTAGAGAACATAATAATTATATCGTTATAACGACTACACATTCGCTAAACTGGATTGTTGCGTGAAACATTTATTAAAACAAAAAAACAGAACAACAATGAAGAACAGTTAACGAACAGTTGAAATGGCAAAAAAAATGCCTTCCCTCCGCCAACTTAAGACAGCTGAAGCGAACTCTGTCTACTAACTGGGCGATGTCAAGGCAGACCCTTCACGGGAGACTCTACTGCTGTTAAAGAACATACAATCCGCGGTCTCATCCACCCGCGGATGTTCTTAGGGACCACACGTGAGCGCGAGTGCGACGGTTCCGCCTGGAAGTTTACCTACCGGATCCACTCCGCTACCTCCTTGCGCGAGGTGTTCTCATTGTAGAACAACTGTGACGAATTTATATATAATATAATAAGAATGGTAGATTGTATTATTAACTATTAAATTTATCGATGAATATTGCTCTACAAATATTTATCTATAGGTATTATGTAATATGTTTATATTAAAATTTACAACTCCTCATTCAAGTATTATAATATGCTAATAATAAATATCTTAAAAAACAAATGAACACTTAATGTAATAGTTTACTTGGGGGCAATAGATGTCGTTACGTGTTGCGCGATACATTCTTTAAAATTTTTAAATTATTTTTTCTATGAATAGAGAGAACCGATTGCGAAAAATCAAATACTTAATGCTACACCGAATTATACGCAATACTTATGCATTAAACGTTTCCACGATTATTTTGTACTTTTACGTGATGTGAGCAGAATCAAACACGTCTACAGATTTATTACACATAGAATATAGATATAGAAGAAACAAGATTACGTGATAATCTTCAAAGTACCGTCTTTCCAACAAAAAAAGAATGATTGCAATCGGACTACGTGTTACTGTTAATGAATTAAATCAAATTGGATATGGAATCTTTGTAAACAAACCATATGTCATCATATTTAGGGTTGTCATAATTGGAATGTAGAAATATTGTAATTTTACCTCTATTTCTTAGTGACGACTTTACTGCCATTGTGTTTACTGGAACTCAGTCTAACCACCAAATACGTAATATGTTAAAAAATACCTTAAAACAACCCCTTCAACTTTCGCAGATCAACAACAATTTGGTTATTTATAATGAATATGTGTGGGTATATGCACAAGACTCTATAATACAATATTGAAAATAAGTTTTTCTGTTCTTTTAATAATAATAGGCAGGTTTTATGACTTTTTTTTCATACATCAATAAAGAATCAAACACTTCGTGGTCTTTGACATCATAAAAAAAGCGTGAGGAAATGGCAGCGTTTAAATCACACGAAACTTTGAACTTTTACTGTTCCATTGATATTAGTATGTGTTATAGTTTTTGGCCGGTAATGTAATGACATATAGAATCCTTTAATAGAAAACAAAAAATATTTACTACTAAACATCAAATATTTAAGAAGCTATGCAGTTACAGTATACGACTATTACACAGTGACTAACTTTTTTTAATTTTCTCTATTTAATCTCACTCAATTTAAATAGAGCGCAAAATCGTATGCATAATGATGTAGGTATAAGCGGATAGCTGCGTGCATTATATTACATTTCTTTTTTTTAAAAAGACAACTCCCGCATTAGGAATTACTCCTGTGTCGCGGGGGACTTTGCAAACAACAGACACAAAGAACACCCAAACTCGGGTGGTAATCGAACCCACGACCTATGGCATAACAGTCAGGGTCACTAACCACTAGGCCAACAGGCCAGTCACATACTATACCAGTCAGTTACATACTAGCTGTGCCCGCGTGGAAATCAGTTTGTGACTATAAGTTTGATTGCGGGAAAGGGCTGCCTATGAGGCGGTAAACGAAGTCATATGAAAGAGACTATTGCACTTTTTCAAAAAAAGGGCGGACAATGGACTAATGTCCATCAATATATTTTGTATCGGTTGTGGTAGTTCCTATATATTGGGAAGAATCACTTTGCCGGATAAACAGCACACACCACTCGGCTTCATCTATCCATTTTGTATGGCACTTAGGGCAAATCTTACTCATTCCACCAAATTTACAGTAGTTTGGATTGTAACTGAGAGCCGACCTAATACTGTGAGCTAAAATTCTACTGCGAGCTCTAGATGTCGTCACTTGTTGTCTTTGTACCGGGAGCCGCTGTAAACGGGCGGCCAGTGCTCGATTCACAACGTCCTAAAATGTTGTGCTGTAAAATGTTGTAACCGCTCAATACTCTATTTCCTCACGCGTGTTTGCGAGGTCCTAATATTTTGTGCATGGAGATGTTGCGAGCGCTTAATGCTCGATGGCGAACCTGTGACGTTCTAACATTTTGTTCGCTTATTCGCTTCTAGCGTTCGACGCTAGACTCTCTATTACTCTACTGCGACGCATACTTTAGGTGTAGGTCGTTACGTGAATTTCACGAAACGTAACGTGTGTCTAGTTACTTTAAAGGCACTAGTTACGAGTACGCGTGATTTTTGTAACTAGTCTCATCTCAGTGTGCGGCTATACTTAGTTTAGTTTAGGTAGACAATGGTGTCGATTCTATTGTCAGACTCGCTAAACTAAAACCTAACTTAATTTCTTCATATGAAATGAACCTTGTCTTCTTCGTAACAAGGTCTATTTGATTGAAGAGAATTGACACCATTGGTGTCAACCAATGGTGTCAATTCTCTTGTCTTTCTCTCTTAACTATAATTGACTAAATTTTCTTCATACAAGATGTAAACCTTGTATCCTTCGAAACAAGGTCTTATTTCAAATATAAACAAGTAGGTAACATACGTCACTATCGAAATAAGCAATTTATTTGTCGACTAAAGTCTGACACGCTTAAATAAACTTTAATACCACGTAGCGAGAGCTGCTATCCGTTGAATGCCATCTCTTTTGCTCTGTGTTTTTAGTAAGCGTCTTCGTACGTGTCGATTAAAATAACGTTATCTTAGTTCGTTTTGAACAAGTTTTTATACGGCAATTATACGGTATTTGAATAAATGGGGACTCTCGCTGCGTGGAAATAAAGTTGAGTATACGTTGACAAATTTTAGTGAAATTTATTGGCGCTGAGAAATTGATGCCAGTAACAAATAGACCTTGTTGCGAAGAAGACAAGGTTAATTTCATATGAAGAAATTAAGTTAGGTTTTAGTTTATTAAGTCTGACAATAGAAGTGACACCAATATGAGAAAAAAATTATGTGAAACGAAATTATATAAAACTGTTATCTATAAAACAACGTACAACCATCCAAATACACATAATTAGCTATGCTCGGTAAAAGGTAGAAACGCCTTCTACCAAGTACCAACTCGGCCACGTGAATAGTGCATAAAATAAATAAATAAACAAAAAAAAAGGTGTGTGTCAGCTTCGACCCACGACTGGAGTTTACAATTTACTATAGGTTCACAGTATATATTCTATATATATTTATATACATACATATATATTTTCTACATAAAGGTATATACACATATCTATTCAACATTTCCTCACAGTTCGCGGAACAAATTGTCAACTTCAACTTTTGGTTTGTGGCTTTGTGGAGACTGAGCGACCGAGAGACGTTCACCAACGACCATGTTGCATCACTTGCATCTATAGACTTTCATAATAAACAAAGTATCATTTCGTATTAAAATTAGGCTCCTAAAGAAATTGTGGTTATTAATCAATGTAAAAAAACTTGTTAACGGCCGATACAAGTCAGGAGCAAGTAATTTCTTGACCTAGGGCTAGGTGTGGGGCAATACGTGAATTTCACCAAACGTAACGTGTCTAGTTACTTTAAAGGCGTCACTAGTTGCGAGTATGCGTGATTTTTGTTACTAGTCTCATCTCAGTGTGCGGCTACTTAGTACGACTACGCGTGCATAACACGCAACGTAGTCATGTCGTAACTCGTAACGTCTCAAATTGAAGCTACGGTTATGTGGTTATAGTTACATCAGTAAACGTCTAACTTACATGAACTTCCCTTTATAATTTATTCAGGTTTAAGACTAACTGCATTAAAAGTGTGGTCTATTTATTAATTTGTTTTACTATAATTATTATAAAAATATGAATACTGGGATATTTAGAAGTTTAATCGTATATGTTTAAAATATCTAAATATTTTGCCCTTTTCTTGTATTTTTACATATATATTTTGTTGTTTTCATTTTTTTTGGGATCTATGTATATTGATCAAAGTATTTATGTGAAAACATTTATTGATTTACAGAACCGCTGAGATATTTTTTTCCAAAATATAAAAATAAAACCAGTCTATACTAATATCTCAAAAAAGAAAGATCTTGATTATTAATATCATTCGTCAATGAAACAAAATAAATATTTGTGTTTAACACGATTCATCATTCATGAAATATTAATATTATACAAAAGTATTTTATTAATTTGAACATTTTTTATGAAATATTAATATTAGACAAAAGAAACTGGAAGAAAAACCCAAAAATAAAATGGTATAGTTTTTCTAAGATAAATTATGAACATGGCAACATTCTAATGTCAAAATACTTTGAATTTCAAGTTCTTTTTACGAACCTTCATATTGGCACCGGTTAGTGTTTATCAAAATAATCGAAAATATTCTTACAAATCCTTCCAGTTACACTGTGAATTGATACAGTTTCATTTGTACTTATCAGTGTGCTAGATAATTATATAAATATTTCGTGTTTTTGTGTTTTAGGTGAAGTTTTGGTTTTACAAACATGGGTAAGGGTAATAATATGATACCCAATGGCCATTTCCATAAGGATTGGCAAAGATTTGTAAAAACTTGGTTTAATCAACCTGCCAGACGTCATCGCAGAAAGCAAAACAGGATCAAGAAAGCTAAAGCTATTGCACCACGTCCTGCTGCTGGTCCATTAAGGCCGGTTGTTCGTTGTCCTACTATTCGTTATCATACCAAGGTTCGTGCAGGACGTGGATTTACTCTTCGTGAAATCAGGGTGAGTTTATGCAATCAGCAGAAGTGTTGTCTAAGTTTCGTTTATAGTTATTTTTGCAGTCTAACTAGACTGTTGCTTGTTTCGTTTTAGGCAGCTGGTCTTAGTCCTGCTTTTGCCAGAACCATTGGCATTGCTGTGGATCCTCGCAGACGCAACAAATCTGTGGAGTCACTTCAAACCAATGTTCAGAGATTAAAAGAATACCGTGCCCGTCTCATCCTGTTCCCGAAGGGCAAGAAGGTGAATCATACATAATAGTTATGATCATTGTTAATTTTTGGGTTCTCAAAGAACAAGATTATTATTAGTTAGTATATTAGTAGTAGTAGATTAGTAGTAGTTATGAAGGGGTTATTAAAGTAGAGAATTTTGTCAAGTATTATTTTTTGTTAACTTGATACAGAAAAAAAAAGGTTCGAAATGTTTACCTAATACACACATCCATATATAAATGTGTCTACACACTTTCTAGTGTTCTTCTGGAATACTTTGTGGTTACAGGGTTTTTTAAATTAGTGAAATATTTTTAATTATTGTTTTGCATACTAGTCTCACTTTTTCATTATTTAAACAAAAATCTAAATAAAACAATTTCTTCAGGTACTGAAGGGTGAAGCTAATGAAGAAGAACGTAAGTTGGCTACACAGCTCCGTGGTCCCCTGATGCCGGTACAGCAGCCAGCACCCAAGTCAATTGCACGTGCTATCACTGACGAAGAGAAGGACTTCAAAGCTTATCAATACCTTAGAGGGGTAATTACACTTTAATATTTTTATATATTATATAAATGTTAGGTCTAGCTTGCACAGGTAACACAAACTTCTTTATTTTTTTTTATGCAAATAGTATCCAATGAACTGTACTGTTAGAAATGAGGTAACTAGGTCTTAGTCTCTCAAATAAAAGGTCTAGGGACAAACTTTCAGACTTAAACACCTGATAGTAGATAGTCTCGGGAGTCGTGAGTGGGAGCCGTATCCCCCTACAGTTTAGACATGCATGTGCGGAACACATTGTGCACCTTGGGCATATTTACTTTTGTTTGGGCAGAAAACAGACGGAGGTTTTCTGTGAGGCCGCCTTGGTGTCACTCCGGTCGAGCCGGCCCATACGTGCGTGATAATAGTTACTATTAAGGCTATTTATTTACTTTTTATAAGTTTTTTTTACATCATATTTATATTATACATACAACATAATTATATCCCTATTCCAAGACTTTCTATTTTGATGATGTATCACCAAAGAAAGGAATCTGATTTTGATTATGTATGAGAGTGTTTACCAATGACTATTATGTAGTCGTCACAAAATAAGCCCACATTTTGACATTTCTCATTGACGCTGTTGAACTAAGTTTTAACGGTTGTTATTAGCATAAAAACTAGAATCCTTTCGAATATATAAATATGTAGATTTTGTGCATTTTATTTGAATTAAAATATTTTCAAAAAGCAAACATATTACCATAGAGTTGGGACAGTTTGAAATCAATTTAACTTAATAATAGTCAAAAAAATAATTTAAAATCGATATTTATTTGCTAATATTTAAAAAAAAATTAGGTAATTCATCATCTTAAATTTTTCAAAATCTGTTGTCGTTAATTTTCTATTGAGATTTTCGTAATATATTTATTAGCCTTGCTTCCATGTTGCTGTCGATTTACCTGTTTATTTTACATAGTTTATGTGTGCAATGTAATTATGCAGGAACAAATAACTCATTAACCTGATTATGAGTTTATAGATTTTTTTATCAATTCGTCACGAAAATGGATTAACGAATATTCCCAGCACCAATTTAACTGCGATGTCATGTGTCAAAAGTATCTAAAACATTGTTACGATTTTGGTTTTTTTTTTTTATTATTGAATTCAATATAATTACTAAGTTTGTAAGATTTTACTGCCGAAAACTGGATCTGTGATCATAAGAATTAAACATAGGTATTGTTTAACCTAATTAATTATTAACATTGTAAGTGTTAGGATTTGATTTTATTTTTAATAAGTGTTGAGTTTTATTCACAATGTTTTTTTTCTACATATATCTCATGAAAAATTAACTCGATTCTAATTATATAAGTCCTGAGATGTCTTGATTATGGGTTGACTTTGATTATGGGTTGTCTCGTGTCCCAGGACCCTGAGACTGTCGAGGTTTCTAGAACCCTAGTACTAATTAATTACAACTTATATGCATAACAAATTTTAATAGGGCTGGAACCACCTGATTTCTCATGCGATTTGACGAATAAGAATTTGGTTGAATATTTCTTGTATTAGTTATTACATTTGTGGTTAATATACTAAATAATTAAAATGTATAAAAAGTTAGCAAAAAGCATGTTTCGATTAACACATACCGCTGTTATTTTTTTTTTAAGGCGCGTACACAAATCTTGAAAACAAGTATCAGCTACGATTCTGACGGTGACGTACTGCAATAGGGTTTTTAAGTTAATACTAGAAACCCTCATGGTATTATTCGCTCGCACGACGAATTGGCGTAGGATTTCTATACTTAACGCACAGAATATTCTTAGAAAATTCGGCTCGCCATGCAGATTATACTTCAACAAGGTGTTATTACATAAGTGTCAGTCATTCAAAGTGTCGTAACATAGTAGCAATGTGCTGTATAGTTAGTAGTAGGTGCTTTTACCAATACGTCGTGCGAGCGACTACTAGGATGAGTGTTTCTAGCACTTAGAAACCCTACTTCGTCACCGTCGGCGTATCGGAGCAGCAGTTACGCGTTTTTATCGTCTGGAAATACTAATTCAGTTCATCTCAGCCCGCGGGATGTGCTAAAGTAGAATTTTATTATTCTTAGACTTTAACAAAAGTTGTACCATACCCATGTGGTATAAAACCATGATTCTAAAACTGAGTATTTTTTGTTTCAGGCTCGTTCTATTGCCAAACTTGTTGGTATCCGTGCCAAGCGACTGAAGGATGCGGCGGAAAACCCTGACGATGTCACTAAAGCCCCGACTGCTGTCAAAGAAACTAAAGCTAAGAAGTGATGAAATACATAATATGTAATAAAAGATCAAATACTGTTTGATTTCTTTGTAAAACTAATCAATCAATTAATTAATTCTCGATATACAGACCATATTCCTGTTATGCTAATGATAAGCAGTGAGACGAATACTGACAACTTACACAACGCTATATTGAGCCCTCGTATCAATCTCAATCTTCCGCTAAAAACCAACGCGGATATTGATCACGCAAGTTTACACATCACAAATCTTAGACAGGTTTGCCGCGTGGACTATATACATCGGTAATAGACATTCTCTCTCGGGGCGTTCCGATTCCTGTCGCAATTCCCGCAGCATTGGCGGCATTCCCGCAATACGGAAGATAAAACCCGACTTAACCGTGCGATTGTAGATTTAAAAATAACTTGTTGAAGCAGCACTTCCGGTTTGTAATGTCAAATTTCCAGTATGTAGTTGTTGTTACTTCCAAATCTTAAAATCACATTTTCCCAAAATGACGGATTTTAGAAAAGACATTATTTCGAAATGTACAATATTTATATTGCCTGATAGATGCAGTACAGTTAGGGAGATATTATGTTATGGTTATTGTATCTGTCGTAACTGCTGGTTTAGAAAACTACGGCTAGAAAAATAGGAGAAACCCGTTAACTTTATGAAGCACGGGGCTGCACCCACCTGTGAAACTGAGCACACATCTAGTGCTAATGACACACGACGGAGACCTGCAATTGATTCGATGATGGACGCGGAAGCTAGTCGATAGTACTCCTCAATGGTTTACAGCAGCTATCTCGTGTTTGTTCTTATTATTAAATTCATTTAATGAGAACTGTAAACCTAACAAAAAATTATTGAATATGTGTTGTTTAAAAACTTCGCTAGTTTTTAAACAACACATATTCAATAATTTTTAGATGATAGATATCCTGATAGATGTCCTGCCCCAAAGTAAAAAAATATCCTGTACCCTGTCGCAGTGCCACCTACCGGGTCCAATTGTGAATATAAACCATCCAGGAACATACTCAAACACAAAAAAATTATATGATCAATACATAACAGTGTATGTAGGTACTTATTTTTCTGCTGGTTGCGACTCTAGTAGTGTTGTTGCGATAGCAAGTCTATCGATAACTATTGTGGCCTTGAAAATCGGTCATACTATCGATAGTCCTATCGAAACTGTCAGCCCTTGATGATACTATCGATGGTATCGATTTGTATGTTGACGCCAAAATTATGACACCGTCGTTTTCACTTTTAGACTTAGTAATATTATTCAATAACGTGTGTACCTATGTACACTTTTGAAACTTTATGGTTATTATGAGCATCAAGTAGGACCGAATACAGTTTTCAGCGAGCTTCTACGTTTTCTCATTTAGGCGCTGCGATATTTTTTTGGGTTTTCAAAAAAGCGCGATTGCTTAAAATTATAAATATTCTCTTAAATCTTATTCTGTCACAAATTCGCACAAATAAAGAGCTACCTACTCGTGTAAATTTATTCTACAGGCGCACATTCAATGTTTTTAGTTAAACGATTCTGCAAAACGTTACTCAGCAGAAAATGCAATATCTCGAAAACCTGAAGACGCACAAATTACATTTTCGGTCCCCATTTTTACACAAATATATGCTCTCTTCCCATTCACAATATTTCTCTCTGCGATAATTCGTTTAGAATTTTCCTGCTGGAACAACGTTTTTTTTTCTAAAACGACAACATGCACAATTTTTTTACGCGGCGCACATTCACAGCTAGTGATAGGTTTTCAACCGGATAAATACGATAAATAATATAACAATGAAGAAAGTGTATAATCTATTATATATGACGGCGCATCTGTAATTTTTGGTTGGCAACATTAATAATAAAGTGTCAGAAGTTAGGACACTGACGCAACACCGAGCACTGGCGCGCGACGGTTGCAAGTGACAGTTCGGATAGGCCGTTGCAGGGGCAGTATCGACTGGCATCTCGTGCGCGCACCACGTATTCGGTGGAGTGTCTTGATTTAAAGATTGGTTGTAGTTTCCTAATTATTATTTAGAGTTTATTTTTGTACTTTAGTAAGTGAAGTAAAATTAATGTGTAACAACTGCGTTTCTATTCTCCTTGCCCGCCAACTCACGTCTACCCACAATATTAAAAATGAGTGCACCTGATGTTCCCAGTGGAGAAGAAGATTCTACATCAGAAGTGGGATTTGCAGGGCAAGTACCTGAGGAGAATAGCAGCGGTAGCAACCTGTTACATAACATGGAAATGTTGCTATCTCGATTGCTGGCGTCCCCTCGACCGCAAGACACGATCTCCAACGACACCGTGCGGCTAATTCGGTTTGACCCTGACGACGCCGACGCAGACATAGAAGGTTGGTGCAATATTACTGAGATAGTCGTTAAAAGCCGAAAGCTAGAGGGCGCAGAATTGTTGTTAGCGCTTACTCATGCCTTAAAGGGACGTGCCGCCACCTGTTTAACTAAATTGCAAATCAGTCAGCTTTCATGGTCTCAAATAAAAGAACTATTGATGGCCAATTTCGCTAAACCTATGATGGGCCAAGACTATTTTGACGAAATACTTAGATTCCAAATTACTCCAAAAGAAACTGCTAGCGAAACGACTATGCGTCTATGGAATTTGATAGAACGAATACCTCGCACGGAGATGCCCGAGGATATTAAGACCGGATTTGCAGCATCAGTATTGTGCCAAAAGGATAGCACAATTCGCAGAGAGTTACATTCGCACAACGTAGTTACAAGAGCCCAGTTACTGCGAATAGTAAATGGTATCTCGCTCAAGCGCAAGCTCGAGCCTTGTGAAGCTTATGACGGTGATGCCAAAAAGCCCCGGCATATGGAGCCTCGCTTCATTGGGTCTTGCCATCGATGCGGCACCCCCGGGCATAGGGCAATTGACTGTCGTAAGCGACGAGAGGAATCGACTGCGCGAAGTAAAACTACTGAGCGACCAACGCAGTCTTCAGACAGGACTCGAATCACATGCTACGTTTGCGGACAGCTAGGACACATCGCGTCAGTATGTCCGGAGCGCAAGGGAGACAGCGGAGCTGCAATAGTTAAGGAGGTGCACATCTGTGAACGCAAGTCGACAAGGAGCACACTAAATACAGAATCTGGTGAGCCCGTTTCCTTTCTCTTTGATAGTGGGTCTGCTTGTTCATTAGTGACTAAAACTATGGCCAAAAAGTTCCCGGGTACTTTGCGCAGTGACGTGGTTTACCTTTCAGGGATAGGTAAAGAGACCGTGGTATGTAACTCGCAAGTACAAAGTCGTGTTCGTATACAAAATATTACGTTACCCCTACTGTTTCATATAGTGCCGGATGACACAATAACAGATGAGGTGATCATTGGTAGAGATTTATTAGATAGTGGAGTTCACGTACGAATAGATAGCGACCATATTACATTTTTTTTCACCAGACGAAGTCAACATTGCTGAAAATTCTGACTATGTTAGTTTTGAGACTGTAGATACTGATCTAGACGGTGAAGACAAACTTAAACTACTTACAATCCTACGCAAGTATAGCAAATTCTTCATTGATGGTATACCCACACGCCGCGTCACAACAGGATTTTTACGAATAGACCCCATCGACCCAAATAAGACGGTACAAAGGCGCCCATATAGACTATCCACCACCGAAAGAGAAATAGTAAAAGAAAAAGTAGCAGCTCTCTTAGAAGCAGGTGTCATTCGCGAAAGTTCCTCGCCGTTTGCAAGCCCCATACTTCTGGTAAAAAAAAAAAAGATAATACCGATAGGATGTGTGTAGACTATAGGGAGCTGAACGCCAACACGCGACCCGAACATTTCCCTTTGCCCCGAATAGACGAACAGATAGACCGTCTTGATGGCGCGTATTTCTTTTCTTGCCTAGACATGGCATCAGGGTACCACCAAATTTTAGTAGACCCAAATGGGGATAGCATCGCTCGAACAGCATTTGTGACCCCTGATGGCCAATACGAATATCTGACGATGCCTTTTGGGCTCCGGAATTCGGCCTCTGTCTATCAAAGGTGTATTAATAAAGCATTAGGTACCCTTAGGGATAGCGTTGCACTGGCATATATCGATGACGTCTTGTGCCATTCTGCTGACATTCCTCAAGGCCTAGAACGTTTAGATTTAACATTGAAAGCATTGTCCAATGCGGGGTTTTCATTTAATATGAAGAAATGTAAATTTATGAAAACAGAAGTAGATTACCTAGGTTACGTGATTAGAGCAGGAGAAGTGACCCCAAATCCTAGAAAAATACAAGCTTTAGCAGATGCACCCACTCCGAAAACTGCTACACAAGTTCGGCAATTTCTAGGTCTCGCTTCCTACTTTAGGAAGTTTATTCCAAATTATACCCGTATTGTAGGACCACTTTACCCGCTGACGAAATTAAAAGGACCAATAAAATGGACGGCCCTGCACGACGACATTCACCAGAAAATTGTTAAAATACTCGCCTCAGAGCCGGTACTAACCATATTTGATCGTGACGCGCCCATAGAACTACACACCGATGCTAGTTCAGATGGCTACGGGGCCATATTAATTCAAAGAAAGGACGGTATGCCTCATGTAGTATCCTATTTTAGCCGACGAACAACTAATACAGAATCGCGATATTATTCGTACGAGCTAGAAACCATGGCAGTCGTTAGAGCGGTCGAAAACTTTAAGCATTATCTGTACGGACAGCATTTTACCGTGTATACGGATTGCAATTCCCTGAAAGCGTCTAAGTCGAAGATCGATCTAACCCCACGTGTCCATAGGTGGTGGGCGTTTCTACAGGCTTACGACTTTGACATCATTCACAAGCAAGGTACAAGCATGGAACATGCCGATTTCTTGTCCAGGAATCCAGTCTCGCAGTCAGTCCGTAATGACATATCAGTCAGCAAACAAGTAAAACTTGTAGAAATAAGACTGTGCAATTTGTAGAACTGCATCAAGGCTGGTTGGTGGTAGAACAGAATCGTGATGGTGAGATTCGTGACCTCATTAACAAACATAAAAATAAAGAAATCCCAGAAACCATCGCGCACACTTATGACGTACGTAAAGGAGTGTTGTATAGGAAAATTGAACGAAACAAAAATAGCTTTTGGCTGCCAATAGTCCCAAGATCACTGACATGGACCCTAATTAATCATGTCCATACGGAAATTAAGCACCTGGGGGCAGATAAAACTCTAGACAAAATATACGAACAGTACTGGTTCCCTGACATGGCTAAGCAGGTACGTAAGTTTGTTGATGCCTGTATCGTATGCAAGGCTTCAAAAGGATGCTCGGGGGCACAACAAATTCGACTTCATCCAATACCTAAAGTGGCTATACCATGGCACACAATTCATGTAGATATCACGGGGAAGTTAAGCGGCAAAAGCGATAGGAAAGAGTACTCTTCGGTTATAATTGATTCCTTCACTAAGTACGTACTCCTTGAATATACCTCATCACTAGATGCAGCAAGTGCCATTAGCGCGTTAAAAAAAGCGGTTTGTCTCTTTGGTGCACCAACGCGAATTATTGCAGATCAAGGTAGGTGTTACATGAGTGCAGACTTCAAACAGTTTTGTAATGATCACGCTATAGAGCTTCATTTTATTGCTACAGGCACCAGCAGGGCAAATGGTCAGGTAGAGCGTGTAATGCGTACACTAAAATGCTTACTTACTATCGTGGAAAACGACCCGAATAAAACGTGGCGCGAAGATCTACCGGAAGTGCAATTAGCTTTAAATAGTACACGGTCTCGGGTGACAGGTTACACACCTACAGAGTTAATGTTTGGGATTAAGGCACGATCGCTGGGCCTATCCATTTTAGGCTCTAATACCGAACCTGAGTCCCGTTTAGACTTAGATAAAATTCGAGATATAGCATCCGAAAACATAAAAAAAGCGGCTACATCAGAAGCCGCGCGATTTAACCGCGGTAAGGCGATAGTGAGACCGTTTTCTAAGGGTGATTATGTCTTCTTGAAAAGTAGCGAAAGGAACCAAACAAAATTAAATAGGAAGTTTAGGGGTCCATTCATCGTAACAGACATACTAGACAACGACAGATATGAACTAAGAAATATAGACTGATCTAACCGATGTTACAAATACTCTCATGAAAATCTGCGTGCAGTACCCGAGGGCTGTGAAGGGCTGGTGGATATAGCTACCACCTTAATTAATGACTCGGAGGAGGCCGAGACGGCGGCTTACGTTAGGGAGACTGGGGCGGTATCATCTGATGATGACAGTGATACCATGTCGATTTGTAGTTCACGTACGATGACTGCAAGTTCAGAAACCCTTTCGGCTTCTGAGTGCAAGGACTAAAAGTTAAAGGTAATATAATTCACAAATGCCTATGGTTTATGCAAGGCCAAAGTTTTATTACTTGCGTTAAGGTACTTATATAGGTAGCTCTATGAGTAAGCGGCAAGTGATTTAAGGAACTGGCTCTTGGAGGCCGAGGTTCCGAATTACTATGCAGTTGGCTGTCTGATCGGTGAGGTCAAGAGGCTTGAAATTAAGCGATGTGATCGCGTTGATAAATGCTGAAGTGTTTTCCGGTCCATGTCATCATAACTTTGATGGCTGGTCGAAGGGACGCCCATGTCAGCATAGTGGTTGGCCATAAGTGTTATGGTGTATTAACTGATCAAAGTGGTTTGCCATAAGAGTTATGGTGTGTTAACTGATCGAAGGGACGCCGATGGGTTATCCGGGCCACGTTATCATTGGAGATGTTAACTGGTTGGAGGGATGCCTATGTCGGTTGTCCGGTTCAGTTCGTTAAGTCGAGGGCAACTCATCCTGATCAGACAGCACTGTACGCCTTTCCACCTTTACAATGAGTCAGTGATGGACGAGCTTTATCTACTGTACGTTTGGTGTTTGCAGATTAATAGGAGAGTTGACGCACGAGGACGTGCGAATGTCAGTATGGCCGTGACGGCGCATCTGTAATTTTTGGTTGGCAACATTAATAATAAAGTGTCAGAAGTTAGGACACTGACGCAACACCGAGCACTGGCGCGCGACGGTTGCAAGTGACAGTTCGGATAGGCCGTTGCAGGGGCAGTATCGACTGGCATCTCGTGCGCGCACCACGTATTCGGTGGAGTGTCTTGATTTAAAGATTGGTTGTAGTTTCCTAATTATTATTTAGAGTTTATTTTTGTACTTTAGTAAGTGAAGTAAAATTAATGTGTAACAACTGCGTTTCTATTCTCCTTGCCCGCCAACTCACGTCTACCCACAATATTAAAAATGAGTGCACCTGATGTTCCCAGTGGAGAAGAAGATTCTACATATATAAAAGCGAAAGAATACTTACTCATCTACTGAATAATCACGAAATCTAGAAAACTACTCATAAACTACCTCCCGACCAAATTTCTGGTTTCAAATACAAAATTCAAGGATTTTCTCAAAGAGTTGTGAGAGCCATCTTAGTTCGGCCCTGTCGCAAAATCGCTGATCGCGATCGCTACGCTGACGTGACTTATCTACAAACTACCTCGCCGCCAAATTTAACTTGTCCTTTGACCTCCTTAATCTGGTCGCAAAATCTTTTCTCAGCTGAAGTCTACGCGTTCCTGTACAAATTGGTGACTTGGACACGACTCGGCTTTTCGAGTGCCTGTAAATTGATGACCGACAAAGTTCTCGAGCAGTACTTCTGCTTACGAATTTTCTCGGGCCTATGGACTCTTACAATTGTTACGTTTCCCACGAGAATACCAGACATCGAGGACCATATGAGCTCTCTGCCGGACCTTCCGGACGGATATTTCACCTCAGCGAATGCACCACTAGGCTCGTCCGATCACTGTCTCAACCGAATGCAGGTATCATGCCACGGCCTGACCTACCATGGCCAACTAGCCTAAGATGTGTGTGGCAGTATAGGTCAGCAGATTGGGATGGATTGCGTGAATTTTACGCCTCGCACCCGTAAAGGCAGCTCTATTTCACATTAGAAGATCCCGACTCCTGCCGCAGTTCCTGTCGCTGAGACGATAAAAGCGGGTTCCGGTACCCTATACAGTACGTTTTATTCCCAACTCGCTGGTAGCTGCAGGAGCAAAAAACCACCTTGATTTAATTAGCCTTGTAAGGATGCTAGGGCTTGGACCAAGGCCGAAGCTGCTAAGCAGCTGCCCCGAGGTATAATAAGAGAGCAATTGCCACAGCTAAATTCGATTTTGTCGACAGAATTGGAGAGAAGCTTGGCTACTCTTCTGGAAATCGTGCTTTCTAGTCTCTTGTCAAAGTTCCCGGGAAAAATGTTGTCAATCGTCATTACCACCACTGCGAAATGCTGCTGGGGATCTAGCCTATAGCGCAAAAGAGAAACCGATATTCTGGGTCCTCTCTTTGCATCGAACTCGACTTTGAACGACGATACCGCTTACTATCCCGAGGTGTGGGTAGTCCATACCGGAAATCAATATTTCTCAAAGGTATGTTCGGCGGAAGCTCCTGTCTCTCCCCAAATGTTCACAAGTCGAGTGGGCCGGATGGCATACCAGCGGTTGTGTTCAAACAGTCTGCTCCTAAGTTGTGTCCCGTGTTAACGCGTATATTCGCGCTCTCATATAACAAAACGCAAGTTCCATCTTCGGTGAAGACTGCCCTCATGCACCCAGCGCAAAAAAAGGCGTCAGGCCTATAGCTATCACTTTAGTCCTCTCCAAGGTGATGGAGCATGTAATTAACACGCAGCTACTAAGATACCTAGAAGAACACGATTTGATCAGCGACTGAGTATTTTTTTTCGCCACAATTGCTCGACTGGTGGTCTTTTAGTGTATCTCACACACCGGCGGACTTTACCTATTGATAGTGGTCAATGGCAAGTCAAGCGGTCAGCTTGGACAAAGTGAAGGCTTTCGATCAGATCTGGCATCGTGGCCTTCTGTCGAAGCTGCCATCCTACGAATTGCCCGAGGGCTTGTGTAGATAGATTGAAAGTTTTCTGTCCGGCAGACGCATAAGAGCCGTAGTAGACAGCAGTTGCTGTGAAAGCATGGACATTAACGCTGGCGTCCTACAAAGTTCTGTGCTATTCCCAACGCTGTTTATGCTGCATATCAATGACATGTCAATTGATGACATCCATTGCTATGCAGATGACAGCACCGGGGATACTTATTGCACAGGCCGTGCCAACATTTCATTGTGTAAGAAAGTGACCCAAAAGTTTAAAGACATAGCCCTTACCATCTCCGAGGGTATTGGGATTCTTGGTGTCGACATTTCCAGCGACGTCGAGTTTCGTAATCACTTACAAGGCAAAGCTGGCATCCAAGAAGCTTGGAGCGCTTAATAGAGCGAAGCGGTACTTCATCCCGGGGCCCAAACTTTTATTATACAAGTCCCATATGGAGTACTGCTGTCATCTCGGGGCGGGGGCACCTGGATGCGAGCTTGCGCCTTTTGACTCGGTCCAAAGACGTGATGTGAGAATCGTCGACGATCCCAAACTCACAAGCGGTATGGAACCCTTAAGCCTAAGGTGAAATTTTGTCTTTGTCTCGTTTTAAATGTACGAAAACATATTTATCCACGAACTTGGATAATTAATCAAAAAATAGCAATAATAAAGTCTTCTCCCTGCCAACTTGAGGGTAATTTTTTATCTTTTTTGTAAATTAGAACAAGAAAAATGAAGAATGAAGAACAGTTAACGAACAATTGAAGTAGTAAAACAAATAGAAAAAAAAACTTGCCCCCCGCCAACTTGAGAGAGCAAATTTTTTGTTTTATTTTTCAAAAAAAAGTAAGAACGAACAACGAACAGTTGAAATAGCATAAAAATATTGGAAAAAAATGACGTAAGACAGCTCTTTCCTACTGGGGTAACGTAGGTACATCTCTTGGTGTCTCTTTTGATCAAATCTTGCAAGTAAAAAATTTGACCCACTTCCTAGAATAATAATCGTATGTATGTAATTATTCGTAAAATTTCATACATTTAAAATTTACTACTTATATTTATTTTAGGATAAATATAATGATGATGCCCCCCCCCCCCTCCCCAATGATTGGCACTTCGCTAATTTATGGTATAATAATAAGAAATTCTCTTTTTATAAGCTTTAGCAGCACAAATAATTGGCAGAATATACAATCTCGTATATTGGAAAAGTAAACCATCTCTCTTTGGCCGCTGTTTTGAAAATGTGTTTGGACGAGTCAGTTAAAATTTAATGAAAAGTATAGGTATATTATACTGTGGTATAGGTTTGATGGCTACATTTCGAAGCAAATAAAGGTGATTTTTAGGTAAGTTTACACGCAAGTTTCTTCTTCTTCTATTCAATCCGCTTCCTATTTAAAGCGTGTAAACGTTATTTCAGCTTATATACCGACTTTTTTATGTGTGCCAATGAATATACTTTTATTAATTGTTTGACTACATAATTATTGGCACTACCTTGCCATTCACTATACTTTTAACCTTTGGGTGTTACTTGTCAAATTCTTAGGTAATCAATATGTTGATCGATCCTAAACTCTATCTATTACTAGTTCAAGTTTGTTTTTGATCCAAATTTATTCTTAGCACTGCCAATCACTATACTATTTGGACAGCGTCAACGATTGCACCTTAAATTACCTTTTCTTTTTTAGATAAAAATGCCGAAGGTTCAGAGTGGGACAAAATATTCGAAAGGATATTAAGCAGATCTAGAAAAAGCTTTAGAAGCTATAAAAAATGGACCAACCCAAGACAAACAAAGTTAAAATTGACAACCAAAACAAGACGAACGAAGTAACAATACTCTCAAATGTTTTAATGAAGACTGCCAATAGTGTCAATGATTATACATAATTTATAGTGCCACTGTACAAATCCGTAGATATAAGTATAATTGTATTTTTAAGTTTCTAAAACGTTTATTTTTAAATTTAATTCTTCATTTTATTTATGCATGTATAAACTAGTACCCGAAAAAACAACTATCAATATAAACAAAATTGTTTATATGAGAATTAGTCACTTGCTAGTAAAAGTTGGGTTATTATTGCATATCATTATACCTTGTTAACGCCATCTCTCGCAAAGAATCGAAAAGGACACATGAAACAGGTGGCGCGATCAACGCGAGACCGATGCAATGGTGGGGATACAGATTAACTGCGCGCGCCTCTGAATAATTTTGAATTATATAAAACACAACTCGTTCATCCTCGCTCCTCACAAGACATTGTAATTGTAATGAAATGAATACAAGTATCTGCAAAGTATTCGTTATTTAATTTAAATAAACGCTCAGTCGACACCTCGAGGAATGGCTAGAGAGGCGTCATGGCAGTCTCTCTTACCTACTTACTGGGCACAGATGCTTCGGGAAGTACCTGTGTCGCATAGGCCGGGAGCCATTGCCTGCGTGCCATCACTGCGGGGGCTGTCCCGAGGATACTGCACTCCATACTCTAGTGGAGTGCCCAGCGTGGGTCCAACAGCGCCACGACCTCGAGACAGCTATAGGTGTGGGGAGCCTCTCGCTAGAGACCATGGTGCAAGCTATGGTACTAAGCGAGAGTGCGTGGGACTCCGCCGCCTCATTTTGCGAGGAGGTGATGCACTCCAAAAAGGTGGCGGAAAGGGAACGGGAGAGAACTAGCAGTCTCCCGTCCCGCAGAGGACGCACCAGGCGCCGTAGGGCACTTAATGACCTACGGCCTCCATGAGCGTTGGCCTTCAGTGCCGGAACCCGGCACCGAAAGCGAAAAAATTATGCCAAGACGGTGGCCGCGGGGTTTTTGAAATCTGAAGGGGACACGGCTCCCACTTACGTCTGCGAGACTACCTCGCTTTATGGGAAGGTAGTCAAGTCTGTCGGGGGCCCAGGTAGTTCCTTCCTAGGTTATACCTGAGCCCTCGGCTATAGACACCCGTGACGGAACACCGTGTGGTTTTAGTCGGTTCCATTCCGACATACCCACTTCGCCGAGTATTAGCTCGGTGCGGTGGCACCCGAGGCGGTTTCCACACGTTAAAAAATAAAAAAAAGATATAGCGTCGTGACATTTTGCAAAAAAAGTTCAAGCCTGGTGTTTATGATCTTTTACTATTCTAATATTGTTTTTAGAATTTTCAAATGCAAAAAAAAACTATAAATTGGCGTTTTATGCAAAAGTACTTCTCGACGAACAATCATCAACATATATATTGGTCCCTCGAAGCCGGATCGCGAAGAAGTTCTAAGACCAGACTAAAAAGAAAAGAGTCGCATTATTCGAAGCTAGCAGATAAAACACAGGTCAGGCCAATCAGTATCCTATCTTTATCCTACTTAATTTTATTCTAAATTTGTGCCAATATTGTGTGTTAATATTTGAGTACCTCGGTTGATTTAAAAAAATGACGGTTGAAGAAGAAAAAATTAAAGAATTAGTTAAAAAAAGGGGTGTTATAAAAGGGAAATTTACTATATTCGTTAAATTTGTACTATCATCGCTAGACGAATCATTATCAGAATCTTAAGAGAGTAGCATTAGAAGATCGCTGCGATAATGCAAAATTATTATTTGAAAAATTTTCAATTATTCAGCACGAAATAGAATTTTATTGCCAAAGTTCAGAACCAGAGTTAGAAAAACAATTACTCGAAAGGGAAACGTTTGAAAATCTTTTCTACGAAATTATATCAAAGGCGAAGTGTGTGTTAAAAAGCAATGGTAGCAAAGAAAATCGCGACTCCGATAGCAAACAGAAATCTAACATTAAATTACCGGTTATATCATTACCTTCCTTTGATGGTTCATTTGAACAATGGTTAGAGTTTAGAGATACTTATTTATCACTAATTCACAATTCTAACACTATCGATGAAATACAACAATTCCACTACTTACGTTCAGCCCTTACCGGCACTGCCATTCAAATAATTAAGTCGTTACAGTTTACTGCAGAAAATTATAATATAGCGTGGAGTCTGTTGGAAAATAGATTTAATAACAACAGATTACTCGTACAAAATCATGTTAAAGCCCTGTTTACGGTGCAATCTTTGCAAAAGGAATCCTCTTATCAGATTCGTAGGTTAATAGATAATATTTTAAAAAATATTCGTGCTCTAAATATCTTAGATGAACCCACAGATAAATGGGACGCCTTAATTATATACCTTATTATTACTAAATTAGACCCAGCTACCGAGAAGGAGTGGGAAAATCATAAGAGCACACTTTCAAAGTTACCCACTCATGTTAATAAAAATTTAACGTTAAACGACATGATTACATTTCTAACTGATAGGACAGATATATTAGAATCTATTAAATGCTCGCAGCAAAAGTCGGATTCAGTTGTTAAAAAATCGTCGTTTAATAGTCACTCGTATTCGCATATAGTAACTCGCAATAATAATAATTCGTTAAAATATTCACCAAAACAGTTACCTATTAATAGTGACTCAAAACGTTGTCAACTATGCATTATGTGCAAAGAGAATCACCCGTTATTTGCATGTAGTTTTATTGACCTTCCTTTGAAAAATAAACTAGCATTCGTCGATGAACAATACCTTTGTAAAAATTGTTTGCGCCCTGGACATGCAGTTTGCAAGTGTTGGTTCGGCGGCTGTAAAAAATGTAGTCGTAAACATAATTCACTTCTTCATTGTGATTCGTATAATAAAGACCCACCCGCGACAACGAGTGCATTAGACGAGCCCGCGCCGGCAAGCAGCGGTAGCGGTCGCAGTACAAATTTACACAGTACGTCAACTTCAACGCGTGATTCAATTGAGGAATATACTTTGCGAGAACCTGTTATTCTTTCGACTGCATTATTAGAAATTTTAGGCGGTGATAACAAATTTCTCACCATTCGTGCTATTTTAGATAGTGACAGTCAGCATTCATTTATCACAAATCGTTATGTAAAAAATTAAATATTCGTTTATTACAGTCCACTGCACACGTCACAGGTGTAGGTAATTCGGTAACCCAATCTACACAATCATGCCAAATTCATTTACGATCTAAAGTTAATAAATTCGATATGTGTTTAAATTGCCTCGCGTTACCTTGTATTACTGCTACGTTACCTTCCAGTGGCATTAATATCAATAATTTCAATATACCCCGTAATGTATCACTCGCTGACCCTGAATTTTATATGTCCAGTCAAATCGATTTGTTAATAGGTGCAGATATGTTCTGGGAGCTTTTAAATGAAGGGTTAATTCGTCTTTCAAACGGTCCGTACATAATAAATACTAAATTAGGTTGGGTGGTATCGGGGGTAGTGCATAAAAAACAATTATCTATTAAGAAGGTTCAATGTCATTTTACACATACCTACGATAATTTGGATAATCAACTACGTGCATTTTGGGAGCTAGAGGAACTCATTCCCAGTTCCAACTCACATAACCTGTCTAAAGAGGAGCAGGATTGTGAAACTTTATTCGTAAAAACGACTACACGTGATAATCGTGGTCGTTTCTCTGTTCGTATTCCACTACGTGAGTCCGCTGAAAACCTCGGCGACTCGTATCAACAGGCCGAGAGTCGGTTCCTCGCGCTTGAACGCAAATTAGGTCGTTGCAGACCGAGTTACAAACAATTATATCTAGATTTTATGCGTGAATATTTACAACTCGGTCACATGACAAAAATAGATAACTATACGTCCCCACATTATTTTTTACCACACCACGGTGTTTTTAAAGAACATAGTACAACTACTAAATTGCGTGTGGTGTTTGATGCCAGTTCAAAAACCACATCCGGTAAATCGCTAAATGACATTCAGTCAATCGGGCCATCTTTACAAAACGATATTGTCGTTATTTTATTACGTTTCCGTCAGTATACATATGTTGCTTGTGCGGACATTGAGAAAATGTACATACAGATATTAATACAAACCGATCAGCAATCGCTACAATTAATTATATGGAGGGAAAACCCGTCAGATGAGCTCGGTGTGTATCGGCTCAACACTGTTACTTACGGCACGGCGTCCGCTCCTTTTTTGAGTATGCGTTGTGTGAAACAATTAGGGCTAGAATGCACTGATAAAAATATCGCTAATATTATTAATGAAGATTTTCATGTTGACGATTTTATTACGGGTTCTAATGAAAAAGAAACTTTATTAAATGTCTGCAATAAGGTTTCCAAGGTATTAAATTCGGGTCATTTTAATTTACGTAAATGGCAATTTAATTTTGATTTATCTATGTTATGTTATGTGGTATGTGTCATTTAGGAAAATTACGTATACCACGTCAAGTCACAAATCCAAACATGCAATATACGGAATTACATATTTTTACCGATGCGTCACAAAATGCATACGGCGCATGTGCATACATTCGTATGTATTCAAATAATAAATAAAATGTGTCCATAGCTTTATTATGCGCTAAGTCAAAGGTTGCATCGATCAAACCGGTTACGATAGCGCGACTTGAGCTGTGCGGTGCGTTATTGGGTGCAAAATTATAGGTAAAAATTAAAAACTCACTCCGGTTGAATTTTAATAATGTATATATCGGCGCAACATAATTTGAACGCCTAACAAAATAAATGAATCATCGTGCACGTGTGCCGAACTTCGTAATCAAGTGACACACGACAACCGCCCCACTCTATCGACTATAAAAAGGAGGCACACCGAAGTGAAAGATTCATTCGTTTGTTAGCGCTCGTACTGTTAACAACTCTGTAAAATTACTTTACCCGAAATAAAGTTTGGATTATTATTATTTACTGATTAATTTATTTCCATCATGGAATATCAAGATACCAATGAAGGCAATGTCGTCAGCGTAGCTGACGTCATAGTTTTTAAAAACAATACTGGACCTGATGTTCCGTCATCAGAAGTGGGATTACCTGCCGCTTCCGCTCAAGAACCTGATGATACAATGGAATTGCAACATGGATTGGGTACCTCAATCAGTGAGGGGACTTCAATTCAGCAAGAACAACCGCAGTTAAATCTGGTCAACCCGCCGATGAACAACATACCGCCACAGTTTATTATGCAGATGATGCAAGTAATGCAACAAATGTCAGCCCAATTAAGTAAACCACAAGAAACAAAAGTACATATCAATGATATTTATTTACCATCATTCGACCCCGATACTAATGTGGGCATACGTGAATGGTGTCAACATATTGATAAGGCAATTGAAACATACAAACTCAGTGACTTTGACGTACGTATGAAGGTTGGCGGCCTGCTTAAGGGTAGAGCGAAATTATGGGTTGACGACTGGATGGTCACTACAGCTTCGTGGCTGGAATTGCGCAATAATCTTATAACGACTTTTGAACCAGAAAACCGTTATTCCAGAGACATATTTCGATTCAGAGAGCACGTTTATGATCCTTCAAAAGACATTTCCGAATATTTGTCAAGAGCCTGGGTCTTATGGAGAAGGATTACAAAGGATAAATTGTCAAATGAAGATGCCGTTGAAGCTGTAATCGGATGCATTAATGATGAAAGGCTTCGGATTGAGCTACTGAACACTAGAGCTACAACAGTGCCAGAGCTGATATCCGTAGCATCATCAATAAGGACAATGAAACGTTCTCACCCGAATTCCAACAATCAAAACTCAAGTAAGCGATCACGCTTTTCAAATACAAACCCGTCAAGTTCCTCCTGTCGAATTTGTAAGAGATCCAATCACAATACTAGTGAATGTTACTATAAGTCTACTGAACAAAAACCGGAACAAAGGACTAAAGCTAAACCTGAAACTGTGAACGCAGAGGCAATCACTAACCAGAATACTAAAACGATAATCTGTTCATTTTGCAAAATACCAGGACACACTTTTGAAACCTGCTTCAAAAGAGAACGTTCATTATCTTCAAATGTGAATTACATTTCTGGGTCAAAACTAGCTCCAATCCAGGTCAAGATTGGTCCCCAAGATTTTTCAGGCGATTTTTGATAGTGGAGCTGAATGTTCACTCATAAGAGAATCCATAGCAGCTCAATTACCAGGAAGAAGGCTTGAAACTACAAATTATTTGAAGGGTATTGGACAATTTCCAGTACTTTCAATAACTACACTGGTTACGATTGTAACCATTGATGGTATCAACGTAGAACTACAATTTCACATAGTAGCAGACTATGAAATGACAACAGATATCTTGGTAGGGATGAACTTGATAAATGACACTAAATTCATTATGATGATCAGTTCGAATGGAACGATGTTAACACATCAGCAGAACGTCAATCATGTTCAAAGCCTGAATCCGATATTTGAAAAATTGGACTGTGATCTCACGAACGAAGAAGATATAGCAGCATTACGAACACTACTGAACAAGTATCAGCACCTGTTCATCAGAGGATATCCAACAACTCGCGTTAAGACCGGAGAGTTGGAAATTCGTTTAAAGAACCCAGACAAGTACGTCGAAAGAAGACCGTACAGACTCAGCCCAGTGGAAAGAGAAAAGGTACGTGCCATAGTAAAGGAATTGATGGAGCATGGGCTTATACGCGAAAGTAGGTCCCCATACTCCAGCCCCATTATACTGGTCAAAAAGAAAAATGGTGATGACCGTTTGTGCGTGGATTTCAGAGAACTGAATTCTAACACGCTACGTGACCATTATCCACTACCGCTAATTTCTGATCAAATTGACCAACTGGCTAAAGGAAAATTCTTTACAACTTTCGATATGGCAGCAGGGTTTCACCCATCGCAGACTCGTCAATTGAAAAAACTGCTTTTGTGACACCAGATGGGTTGTACGAGTATTTGACGATGCCCTTTGGATTGAGTAATGCGTGCTCGGTATATCAACGGTGTATCAATAGAGCCCTCAGTTCATTATTGGGAGAGGCAGCTCAAGTCTATGTGGATGATGTCCTAAGCAAATGTGGAGATTTTGCTGAAGGATTATCAAACATTGAACGCATTCTCATAGCTTTATAGGATGCTGGTTTCTCCATTAATGCGGATAAATGCAGTTTTTTTTAAACGCTCAATTGAATATTTGGGCTACGTAGTATCAAATGGACAAGTCCGACCAAGCTCACGCAAAATAGATGCTCTGGTAAAAGCACCAATACCAACAACACCAAAACAAGTAAGACAATTCTATGGGTTGGCGGGATACTTCAGAAAGTTTATTCCAGATTTTTCACGAAAACTAATACCGCTATATGAGCTGACTAAACCAGGAGCTAAATGGGAGTGGAATGAACGCCATGAGACCGCAAGAGAAGAGGTTATTCAGTGTTTAACATCAACTCCAGCACTTACACTCTTCCAAGAGGAGGCTCCGATTCAATTATACACAGACGCCAGTAGTTTGGGATTTGGAGCAGTACTGGTACAAGTGATCGGAGGTCGTAAACACGCTATTGCCTTCATGAGTATGAGGACAACTGAAACAGAGAGCCGCTATCACTCATACGAATTAGAAACCCTGGCGGTGGTTAGAGCAATAAAACACTTCACGCAATACCTGTATGGACGAAAGTTTATAGTAATCAGACTGTAATGCACTGAAGGCATCCAAGCACAAAAAAGATCTGCTTCCAAGAATCCATCGTTGGTGGGCATTTTTGCAAAATTTTAACTTTGAGGTTGAATATCGCAAGGGCCACCAACTTCAACACGCTGACTACTTCAGTAGAAACCCGGTGGAGCTTACGGTAAACATCATGACCAGGGATCTCAACTGGCTTAAAATTGAACAACGTGACGAAGCACTGAGAGGTATTATGGATGGTATGACCAATAACAATCCCAGCAATGACTACATACTGGAAAACAATGTCCTCAAACGAATAATTCAGGATCTAACTTTTGGAAAACATTGCACGGTAGTTCCTAAATCTTTTCAGTGGAGTTTGATAAACTCATTCTATACGGCATTAAAACACCCGGGATGGGAGAAAACCTTACAGAAAATAAAAGACAGCTACTGGTTTAACAATATGAACACGAATATTCGAAAATTTGTGAGAACTGTGTGGTATGCAGAACTTCGAAGGGTCCATCTGGTGCAATACAAGCTCAAATGCATCCAATCCAGAAACCAACTACAGCATTTCAAGTTATCCACATGGATATAACTGGTAAGTTGGGAACATCCGATAACCAACAATATGTAATCGTTACCATAGATGCTTTTACAAAATATGTGCTTTTATACCATGCAACCAAGAAAGATCCACACAGTACCTTGGCTGCACTAAAACGAACAGTACACTTATTTGGTACACCAATACAAATAATAGTCGACGGTGGAAGAGAGTTTTTGGGCGAATTTAAAATCTACTGTGACCGTACAGGAATAGAGATTCATGCTATAGCACCAGGAGTCAGCAGAGCAAATGGACAAGTAGAACGTGTGGTAGCTACAATAAAAAATACTCTAACTATGATAAAGAACTTTGAAACAGAAGAGTGGCACACAACACTTGAAGAACTCCAGTTGGCATTAAATTGCACTCCTCATCGCGTGACGGGGGTAGCTCCACTCACTTTGCTTACTCAACGCAAACATTGCGTTCCCCCAGAGCTACTCACACTTGTGGATATTGATGAACAGACAATTAATATTGAAGCCCTCACTAATCATGTTCATCAAAAGATGTCACAAAATGCAGAGCGAGATAAAGTACGCTTTGATTCAAGGAAAGCAAAGATCAATAATTTCCAGCGTGGTGATTATGTTCTTATTAAAAACAATCCACGCAACCAAACTTCATTGGATTTAAAATTTAGCGAGCCGTTCGAGTTATCCAGAATTCGTGATTCTGGATAACGATCGCTACTTAGTTAAAAGGGTGGTGGGTCCAGGGCGTCCAAGAAAAGTTGCTCATGATCCAATCCGCAGAGCACCTCAAACTGGTGAACAGATAACCGTATCGGCGGAAGAAGAAGACACTTCAACATCGACCAATGACCCGGTACCATCCACTTCACGAGCCAATGTGGTCGAATAACAAGCCCAAGCATCAACTCATTGAATCAAAAGGTATGGTTTTATTAAAATTTCTAAAAACAGACATATACACAACATAGTCACAATACAGTACCACAGTGTACATAACAAAGCACCACTGTGTACGCACCAACAAAGTACTACAGTGTACGCAATAACAAAGTACCACAGTGTACGCACCAACAAAGTACCACAGTGTACGCAACTCAGCATCACCAGTCCCATATTCTACCACAGTGTAGGCTAGAATATCTTATCATCACATGGTAAAATAGAATAACCAAAAACAGATACCACTCTCAAAAGAAAACATTAATCACTTGTTTCAGTTATTCTCATCCGATAACACGGCTAGTGCAGAGCGCGCACTGCCGGTCAGAATGGTCGTATCGGCGCAACACAATTTGAACGACTAACAAAATAAATGAATCATCGTGCACGTGTGCCGAACTTCGTAATCAAGTGACGCACGACAACCGCCCCACTCTATCGACTATAAAAAGGAGGCACACCGAAGTGAAAGATTCATTCGTTTGTTAGCGCTCGTACTGTTAACAACTCTGTAAAATTACTTTACCCGAAATAAAGTTTGGATTATTATTATTTACTGATTAAAGGCTGACGTCAGCGTAGCTGACGTCATAGTTTTTAAAAACAATACTGGACCTGATGTTCCGTCATATATTTTTGGTCGGATTCTACGATTGTATTAGGGTGGCTACGAATGTCACCTAACAAATTAAAAACCTTTGTACAAAATAGGGTAACACAAATTAATGACCTCACTAGTGGTTTACAATGGTTACATGTAAGAAGCAAAGCCAACCCAGCTGACCTAGTTTCACGCGGATTGTCGCTGGACGCTTTAATAACAGCTGATATTTGGTGGCGTGGGCCTAAGTTTTTACATGAACGAAATTACAATTTTAACTACCTATGACTACAGTTGTAATGAAATTAACTTTCACGAATTACCGGATGTTAGGGTTGAATACTACGTTGTTAACATGTCACTATGATAATATTAATTTTCCATTTGAGAGTTTCATCGTTTAATCGTATGAGACGCGTGTTTGCTTATATGTTACGCTTTATAAATAAGGCTCGTTCGAAAATAAAAACAAATCGTTTGAGCGGCCCGCTGCAAGTGAAAGAATTAACTAATTCTATTATGAAATTAACTCAAATGTCACAGAAACAATCGTTTCCCGAGCTATATACTTCTCCAAACAAAATTGCACGTAATATTTCTGGTCTCGCCCTACTCATTGATAAGAGTAATATAATAAGAATTGGGGGTGGGTTAGATAATTCTTTAACATTTTCATATAGTAAAAAACATCCCATATTATTATGCAGTAAACACATTTTCACACACCTATTGTTCCAACATGAACATAAACGGCAACTTCATGCAGGTCCTCGAGCATTGTTAGCTAACATACGGGAAAGCTGGTGGCCTCTCAGGGGTCGCAACTTGGCTAGACATGTTGTACATGTACACGTATGAAGGGCAAAACCTTATCAATTCAAATGGGTAATTTACCAGTAGAAAGGTTGGAACCAGGGTATGCGGGTCCTATGTACATTCTGAATCGCAAAGGAAGGGGTTCTAAATGCAAAAATGTTATATTTGTTTATTTATTTGCTTTTCCACACGCGCAATCCACTTAGAACTGGTTACTGATTTAATACTGATGCTTATATACTGGCATTAAAAAATTGGGGAGGGATTTGGTAAGCAGGAGTAAAGTCATGTAAATATCATATTCGCCGTGTAGTAGGTAATGCAAATTTAACATATGAGGAATTTAGCACAATATTGGCACAAATTGAGGCGGTCCTTAACTCTCGTCCTATGTACCCACTGTCCAATGATCCTGATGACCTCCTTCCACTAAGCCCTTCACTATTTCTGATTGGCCGACCGCTTACTGCACCTGCAACTCCAGACCTGATGGCTACAGCTTCACATCGCTTGTCCCGGTATGATCGAGTGGAACAAATGCGGCAGCAGTTTTGGCAGAGGTGGTCAAAGGAATACATATCAGAGCTTCAAACTAGAACTAAATGGAAAACCACTAAAGAAGAATTAGTACCCAATACTATTGTACTTATAAAGGAAGATAATCTTCCACCTCTTAAATGGCGTTTGGGGAGGATCACACACACTACTCCTGGACGAGACGGCGTCTCCCGTGTCGATTGTGCAGCGGGCATTTACAAAAATATGCCCCTTGTTCCCGATAATTCAACCAAATTCATCATCATCAACATCATCACCAGCGATGTAACTTCGTTGGAAGCACGAACTTCCAGTGTATGTTAACGCCATCTCTCGCAAAGAATCGAAAAGGACACATGAAACAGGTGGCGCGATCAACGCGAGACCGATGCAATGGTGGGGATACAGATTAACTGCGCGCGCCTCTGAATAATTTTGAATTATATAAAACACAACTCGTTCATCCTCGCTCCTCACAAGACATTGTAATTGTAATGAAATTAATACAAGTATCTGCAAAGTATTCGTTATTTAATTTAAATAAACGCTCAGTCGACACCTAGTACTTCTCGACGAACAATGATCAATAACCTTTTTTTAACGTATGGATACCCCACGGGTCATCACCCCACCCGGGCTAAGCGGTAGGATGGTATGTCGGACTCGAACCAACTAAAACCACACGGTGTTCCGTCACACTCCTTTTTATCAGGGCCTCAGGTGTACCCTTACAAGGAAATCCCTGTGAACCCTGGCAGACTTGGCCGCCTGTTAAACAACAGGCGACCCCGCTGTGTTGTGGGGGATTTTATCCCCTGTCAGTAAGAGAGGCACGCGCGGAACACGACGCCACCGTCTCGGGCCTGCTTCTGCTAAGGCCGGATAACCCTGTCCGTCGCCCCCAGGCAAGCGCTCATGGAGGCCGGAGATCGACTTGCGCTCTCCGGCGCCTGGTGCGTCTTCTGCGGGATGGTAGAGTACTAGGTCTCTCCCGTTCCCTTTAT